>JAZHYW010009471.1:0-79102 GCA_037355805.1 Ixodes ricinus
GTTCGTTAATCAATTCTTGAATCAACCCTTGATTACTGTTTTTCTTTTCTTTCGTCGCTTAATTCTACGCTTAAGACGAATAACTCCCCTGTTAATCCAAGGATTTGTTTTACCAATGCGCTTGCGCTTGGTTGGAACGAAGTTATCCAGGCAATAAGACTTAAACTTGGTCCAAAGGACATTTACATCAGAATCTTGAAAGTCATCCAAACAGAGCTCTAAATAATTTAGAACACTTTCATCATTAGCACGCGAAAAGTTTTTAACAGTGATAAAAGTACATTTATTATTTTCTGACTGTTTGATTGGAGAGCACCTAAAAGACACAAGTTTATGATCAGAAAGACCCTGTTCAATTGTTACCTCGTAGTCACTTATGCAACGACTAATGAATACAAGGTCTAAAATTGAGCTACTTGAACCTTGCTCACGTGTCACATTATTCACAACTTGAACTAAGTCATAGGTAAATATAATATCAAAAACAAGTTCAGCATTTTGGCATTGTTTAGAAGATAAATGTGACCAGTCAATATTTGGGAGATTGAAATCACCAACCACGAGAAACTTAGAGTTACGATAAGCTGACATATGGTTGTATAGCTTACACAAAAAATCAATATACTGAATATCAGTTTGTGCATCGCTTGCAATTTATTGTTCGAGCAGGATCCATAAACCTTGATGCCATATCTAACAAGAGATTCTACAACGAGTGATAACACTATTTTGCTTTAAAGCAGCGCTGCAGTTAAAATTCGATGAATATTATGTGAGGATACCTTTTTCTATGTAGCGAATGTTTTACTCTCATGCCATGTTTTGTCAGACGTTTCTCCCAAATATTTTACATAATTTTGTAAAATAAATTTCGTGAATTCTGACAATGACGATCAAAAACTTTTTTATGCAAATTCTAAAACGCAAAAAAAATTACATATATATTTTATTTTTTGAATTTGTGTCCTGTTTTTAAGGGTTTTTTTAACAATCTTTTTGAATTGATTATAATCACTTCGGGAGTTAGTTTTTCGTTATTTCTAACGTTTCGTGTGAAAGCACCACGGCGGCGTCATTGGAGAACTGAAATAATTGAGGAAATTTATTCTTCCAAGGTCAATATTACACTTGTTGTCAACAATCGGGCCAACGATGGTCCCTGCGGAATACCAATTTTAGTTTACATATTTACCCTGGTTTTCTATTACTTTTACTTTTTATATTCTATCAAAAAATATATATTAAAGAAGTAATGACGGACCCCTGAAACCTATTGCATATCACTCTTCAAGCAATTTTAGTTGTCAATTGTATAAAGGCATTGGATAACTCTAGAAGCTAAACTAAGCTAGTTTTTTTTATCAAGAACATTCTTCGCAACACCGCTACAACCTTCAAGCAACACGGTTGCACGTTTTTCGTTCCTAAAGCCGTACTGGGATTCAATAATTAAATAAAGTTTATTATAAAATGAGTTCATAACGTTGGTCATATCTCCAGGAACTATACAGTATAAAAGTGCCCCTTGCGTATTCTTTTGCGAATCAAGCTTTCAACAAAAAAATCGAAACAGATGTGGTCAGCACCGACTGAATATTTCCTCAAATATTTATTCATAATCTCAGGTAAATCTTCCTTATCCATTGGTTCTACGTACGGGTACTGTGTTGTTACGTGTTTTTTTTATCTCTAATCGCATATTTGATAAGCACCGGCCGGCATTCCGCTATATTTCATCTTTTTGTTCGGCCTCAGGCGTCTGCGACTTTCAATCTAGCCGTGTGTTGAGCCCTTCATCCGGCTGGAGTGCACCGAAGCAGCATGTGCACACCTCTACCTAGGTCACAGCCGAACACCACTGCAATAAAGTGTACATGTATAAACAGCGGGAGTGCACATGCAGAAAAAAGAAATATAGCACAGGGATATTGTTCAAGCGAAATATCTGTCATACACAAGTCAACGTTAGAAAAAAAAAGAGAAATAAATCGTTCATATATCATTAACATAGTTCTTCAGCTTACGACTGGAGTAGAATTTTCTATTTTTATGCTTAAAAAAGATTGCGCATTTATTTATGAGACATGATTTGAAAAAGGTTTGCTCGAACCACATCAGTAAACCAGCGGTACGCATCAAATTGGCTTCCAGATAGCCGATGAATGCTAATAACGATGCACGAGTTCGAACTTTTGAAAATCTGGATCCGAATCATCGTACTTACTACTCAGCCTGTAACAAACATAAGTGGGATATTTCTAATCGGGCTAGGCAGTTGTTCTTCATGTCACCATACGTCAAAAAAAGGAAATTGAACAGCTAAAGGCTGAAGTGGAAAAGATACTGTAATTTAGATGAATTATGACAGAAAAACTAAAAACTAAAGACGTGCTAAGAAAACACACTGAAGATAAGGCTGTAAAACTTCATATGCAGAAAATACGAACATTTATTTCACCGGAAATCGCTTGCATGCACGCAGAGAAAGGCACATACTTGGCCGGACACACTTCACTTATTATTAGGTGATAATCAGTTAGAACTAGATACATCCAATACAGAGTGTATACTTTAAGGGCAAGAAAATAAACATATTACTAGCAATCATTCAATCAGTTTATTTTTGTCTTTCAAGAGTGTACATACAGGGTCTCACAAAAGAAAATTTACAGTTTTTTTTTTACCGCAAAAATAAACTAGGCATTGCTGAACGCTCATTCTCCGCTCAAAGGTAGCGCTAGAGGTCACAACCAGATGCCAAAGTTTCAACCCGAACGGACACCTTATTCAAAAGTTATAAGTGATTTTCTTAATATCTTAATGGGAAAATGGAGCCCATTTGTGCTCGTTTTCGGTTTCTGGTGCCATAGAGCCCCATGTATCCGAAAACTTCGTCGGCCGCCATTTTCCCATTGAAATTTTCAGAACATGACATAACTTTTCAATAAGGTATCAGTTCGGGCTGAAACTTTGGCATCTGGTTGTGACTTCTAGCGCTATCTTTGGGCGGAGAATGAGCGTTCGGCGATGCCTTGTTTATTTTTGCGGTAAAACAAAACCTGTAAATTTTTTTTGTGACACCCTGTACTTCAATGGGCACAATTAACATATCCATTCACAACTCCACTATTGAACGCGTGGAATCTTAAATTTCTTGGTGTAAGTTTCCATCATGATTTATAATGAACTGATGAAGTGAATGGTCTCCGAAGAGAGATTTCTAGATCAAGTGGTTTAATTCTTAAATTAGGATAGCTTCTCCCAAATTGGTTAAAATATTATACATCTCTGATTCACACGAGGCCGCAATATTGTGCATTATCTAGGCAACGACCACAAGAAATAATGTTTAGCACTTACATACATTGCGAAAACGCGCGGTTCGGCTCATTGATAATCTACCAGTTTTCAACCCAACCACTGCCAGTTTTAGTAAACATAAAATACTGACAAAACATAACCTTTTTCGTTTAAGGGTATACCTATTTAAATTCATACTCGAATTAACGTTAATCCCATCATCTCTAAGGACACATAGTTATCTATGCAAAGAACTTAAAATTTAGGCCGCAAGCAGTTTCTAAAGCCTAAAGTTAGAACTAATTACGGAACCCAAAAATATCCTATTAGATCGCAGACATTCTATGCAAGCACCATCGAGTATATGAGTTGGCCCAAACAATCCCAGGCAGCACACCAATGTTGGACCTACAGTGGGCCAACAGTGGCAAGCACTGGCTTCAGAGGTTGGTCCAACATTGGCATTCTGGCCAAGCGCAACTTCTTCCAATGTTGGCCCAGCCATTGGCACCAACGTTGGGCCATCGTTCAGCCAATGTTCCAGCCATCATTGGCACCGACGTTGGGCCATCGTTCAACCAATTTTCCAGCCATCATTGGCACCAACGTTGGGCCATCGTTTAACCAATGTTTTAGCCATCATTGGCTCCAATGTTAGGCCATCCTTTAACCAACGTTTCAGCCATCATTGGCACCATTGTTGGGCCATCGTTAAACCAATATTTCAGCCATCATTGGCATCCACACTATGTCATTGGCTATGCCAATTTTAACTTTCACACTAATTCACAGGCTATGCCATCATTGGTATACAAGTTCATTCATTGAATAGGCCGTTATTGGCAGTCAAGCTAATTCATTGCCATGTCCCAATGTTAATGCCACATCTTGAATGCTGGCAATGCAATGATGGCAATGCGTTTAAATCCTGGTTATTCCAACATTGAGTTTTAAGAACCCCTGGCCTGTTGTGTATTACTAGCCCACTGCAAAAAGTCATTCTGGGCACAAATGGCAAGGTCCTCCTATGCTTTGTTTATGCACTATTTTATCTGGCGTGCAAATGACTAATTCAAGATCAATTAATACTTCTTTCGGAACTTTTATTGAAAGGGGCTAGGGAGGAGGCTCAGTGGGGAGCCTATGCCTGGTCCAGGGAGGGTCCTGGGGAGGGTCCTTGGGAGGGTCCTGGAGAGGGTCCTGTTGCGAGTCCTGGGGCTGGGAGCCATTACGGCTTCCGAACGCCTCTTCCTGCCGCCTCCCTTGTCACAAGACCGTGGCAGCCACTTCACCACCATTTTTAAGCTGCCGATTCTTCAATTTTTAGCTTCGCACTGATGGCATCTACGAAAAGATCCAAAGGTCAAAGATCAACGCTTTCAAACCCACATTGGTCTTGGTAAAATACACTCCCAAGCAGCACGTTGGGAATGGACCAAGGCTCCACATAAGTTCGCGTGTTTCTGTAGCATCGCGATGTTCTGAAGAGCTTGAATCAGAATGTACTTAACGTTCTTCCGCAACCTCAACCAAGTCGTCGTGAAGTCAAGGATGACTGGCTACCATTAGCTCTTTCTCAACTATGTAACTGAATATATCATGCACAAGCAAATGAACAGACGCGATCAAGCTACGAAAGGCAGTGCTGGCTCACTTGCTATAGCAGAAGCCTAGCCGCGGCATCCCTCCGCTTAAATGCTTGCTGAAATGAATCGCTCTAGAGCTAGCATCTGGCACCCATGCGAATTATCCGTTAACCCTCAATGCGTATCGTCTGGAAGGTTGGATATTTTAAACTTATTTAAAACGTCCCAAACTGAAATAACCTATTTAATACATGAAGGAAACGCGTAAAGAAGAAGTAATCGCACATGAATTTGTAAACAGGCAGCAAAACAGACACAAAATATTCTCTTCAAATCTCCTAGAAGTTTCTTACACACAGCATGTTCCGTAGAGCAGTACAAACGTGCAAGTGATCTGCGAAATGTAAAGAGGTACTGCTAAGTTTTTATACAGTTGAAACGATTGCAAAGCAAACAGAACCGGTATAATTCTAGGCCATATTGTCTGTTCTCCCGGCAGCTGGAAAAATATTTTCCCGAAAATTCTCCTGACAGACGCCGCCTCATATTGGCGGTGGCAATCAGTTCATCGAACGACGTTTCATTGACAGATCGTTTTATTGACACGCTGTTTCATCAGCAGATTGTTTTACAAAATATAATGATTAGCTTTTTTTTTTGGTAACAAGTTACCCCAAATTGTCGCCACAAATGGCATGTAGTGTGGGACACATGGGCAGAGCCGGATTAAGGCATTTCGGGGCCCTGGGCTAAGGACGCTTCAGGGGCCCTTATGACGATGATGATGGCGACGATGATGATGATAATGATGTCTCGTTAAGGCAATGAATCTGGGAAATACTGCATTTTTTATATTTTGACCAATAAAAAATAGCCTCAAAATACAAAAAAAAATTTACCATTCCCGTCTGGTTTCAACTAGTGAGCACTCCGGCAAGACCACCGCGGAGGCGGCATGCAGCTTTGTTCCCTTCCCCAGCAGCGTCGAAGGCCGCACTTTCAAAGTGTAAAGGCCCGTTCACACTCTTGCGACCGAGTGCGACCTAGTACGACCGAGAGAGACCAAACCGGTTTTTAAGCCTTTTGCGATCTCTTAGGACCAGCTCCGCTGTAGCGCATCCGGTCCTAAAAACCGGTCTCGTCTCTCTCGGTCGTACTCGGTCGCAAGAGTGTGAACGGCGCTTAAGCGCTGCTCAAAAACACGTGTTTGCGCGCACGAGACACGAGCCCGAGTAGGGTGAAGGGGTAGGTGTTTTTTACATTTCCTTCTGACAAAAAAAAAAAGAGGAGCGAGAAATTCCAGATTGTGGGGCCTCTCGCGTGTTTTCTTCGTGTGCTCGAAGCCGCTTTCAAAAGAAAGTTGACAAGCACCCTAGGGGCCGGTCACCCACCCAAAGGGCCGGCTTAGTACAGGGATAGGAGTGTGCTACGCGAAATGCGCGTTTGGCCCCGCTGACATCGCCATTATCTTTGTATATCACTCTTCTCGAATGCTGCGGCAAAGCAACATTGCTTTCCAAAATAATTTTAGGTTTCTTTTTTTTTTTTGTACGAGCTTCCGTCATGGGTGCCCCCAGAGAGACGGGGGCCCTGGGCTGCAGCCCCCTTAGCCCGTACCTTAATCCGGCCCTGCACATGGGTTAACATTCCTGTAATGAGCCATCGCAGAACGTCGCCGCGAAGCTGCGTGGACGGGTCTGCCGGCCTGTGACACACCCGCGAAAAAAGGAAGTGAATGTTCTGCCGCCGGCACAATAGCCCAGGGAAACAAGTGCCGGCAGTTGCCCCCTTGGGACTCGTATAAAACGAATTGTGAAAACAACTAGTTGAAGCTGTAGAGTAACTCCCTGGTAAGGTGTCCGTCTCTTACGCGGCAGGACCCTGGTTTAATCGTCAGTGTGGGATTACTTTTTTTTTCTAGGCATTTGACGATACCTACGGCATTTCATTTTTACAATTAACACAGAAAAAAAGTTAATCTTGTCAACGAAACTTCGCTGAATTAAATGGTATGAGACTCCCTTTTCGGGGGGTGAATGGAGAACTGCGAGGCTTGGGCTGCCGGCGGGGCGCTGGGAAGCGGCGTGTACAGGTGGGACAATTGGGTTAATATTTTTTCTAATGAGCTGCCGCAGACTGTGATACACGCGGGATCCGAGTGATACACGCGCCGTCCGAAACTGGCGGAATTTGTTTTCCCGGGCTATGTCCTCCATTCACCCCCGGGAAGGGCGCAGTCCCATACCATCTAATTCAGCAAAGTTTCGTCCACAATATTCGCTTTTTTTTTTCAGTGTTAGTCATAAAAAAAAACAGTGTTGTAAATATCGTCAAATGCTTAAAAAAATGTTCGAGAAAAAAAAAATAAGCCCAAACTGGTCGATTGAATTAGGGTCCCGCGGTGTGTGAGGCAGACACCTTACCAGTCAGCTACACTACAACTTCAAATAGCCGTTTTCTCAATTAGTCTTATACGAGACCCGATAGGGGACAACCGCCGGCATTCTTTTCCCGAGCTGCCGGCAGATTATATCCACTTCCGCGAAAAAATTTCCCCGCAGCGTGCGATTCGAATAGCGAGTGTCGGTGATATGTTAGTGTCGACGAAACGTGTCCATGAAACGCGTGTCCATGAAAAGTTGTCTATGAAAGGTGTTCTTACGAACAGCCGGGAGAACAAGAAAGTCAGTATTCTACCGGGAGTTGCATGATTTCAGGCAGCTAATGGGAGACGACTCTCCGTAGAATTTCGGAAAAATTATTGTCCCGGCTGCCGGGAGAATAGACACTGCCTAATTCTAAAGATAATCTGAAAGAGTACCCGTAGAACAGCGGTCACTCGTTGCCAACAAGCAGGTCGCCGTGCACTTACCAAAAAATTAGCGGACTTGAAAGATGTATTCCGAGATATTTGTCGATATGGGCACTGGAGAACAACCACGTACACACACGAACGAGATGGCAGGGTTCCGTGAAGATTCAACACGATGCGGTACAAGCTGTCATTTGCCGAACCAAACCACATCACGAGAATTTCTGTGACTTCGAAGAGAATCGTGCTTTTCAAACACTGAGCCACACAGGCCGCAGCTAAGAGTTCAGTCAGGGCCAGGGAAAGGAATGCTGGTAGGGGGAAGCAGATGGGTTGCTGGAGAGGTGAGGAGGAAACATTCCCCTCCCTCCAGCATTTCGCCTGCATCCTGCCTCTTCAAGGTTCCCAGGAGGGTGCGCTTACAAAGGCTTATCTTCGAGGGTCATCCGAACAATGAACACAGCCGGAGGATTCGTCAGTGGATACTTTTGTGAGATCTTCCCAAAGTTGACAGTGCAGTGGATGCTATGTGAGTGGTCTACCAAGCAGTGTCCTTCAGGCAGGTGCCGTGCTCTGCCTTGTGACTCGCTTGGAGACTATAGTCACGTGACCGTAACCGGAGACACGCTTGGCCTCAAATACGCATAGCGTCTACTCTGCTGTCAATACCGAGTGAACAGGACAGCAGCACGAATTCTACTCGGCGAAAACTTTTCTTGGCAATGCAGTGGAAGATACAGGCCCGCGCTCCCTCTCCCATTTTGAGCGCTGAATAAAGCTGTGCGCGGGCTCTCCTCCTTTCCACTGCATTGCCAAGAAAAGTTCTCGCCGAGATAGCTTTTGGAGTCCCGAAACAGAACTGCCCTTCCCAAATGTTAACCGAAAACGGGAGGTATGAACGATGCTATGTTTTACGCCGTAAAACCCACACTCTAAACTAAAATGCAAAAATAACCGCGTCTTCTTTCTGCGCACGATGTCTCCAAATAAAGTGAAATTATAAAGAAACAAATATGTACCAGCACGCTAATAACAGATCTTTTGTTTCGCGAGGGTTGTGTACATGTAACAAAAACTCTACCATTTCTCAAATCATGTAATCATAAATGCAACACAGATGCAAAAATCCCCAAAGCTGAAGTTAAAAAAAAAAAAAACGCGAATCTAACAAAACGATGACAACACATGAAGGGGTTCTGGGCTCGAAAGTGCTAACGACTTATCACATCGCAGAATAAATAAAAAAATAAAAATATCAGGAATAGCGTCTGCATATTTGAGGAATTTGCAAAACAGTGCAGGTATTTGGACGTCCCTAAGGTGGCGCAAAATTCGTGATTAAATAAATAAACATTTGTTTCGGGTGTTAAAAGTGTTTTTAGTGCATATTTCGTCGCTCTCGACGTGGGCGTCGACGGACATAGCGCCGCTGCCTGCGCCCCTGTCGAGGTGAGCACTACTTTTTATGCGTTGTAACGACACTATATCGCGCTATAGACTTGTAAATTTGGCCCGCATGCAGCCTTGAGCGAGCTGTTTAGGATGTCGGCGTGAGACAGAGCAACGGCGTAGCAATCGCGACATGAGAACCGACTGCGCCTCGATCTGGCCGACCGCGCTCGCTCTGCTGAAATGTGAGCGTGGGAATTCCGAGCACTGTAAGCTCACTGGTGTTGCAAGAGGCTGCTTTGTCGTTGAGACCTTGCAAACGCCTGCGGAGTAGTGATGCAAAACTATCGATAAATCGACTATCGATACTATCGATAGTTTTTCCAAAACTATCGATAGTATCGCAGGACTATCGATAGTCGACTATCGATAGTACTATCGATAGTTTCGATAGTCGACTATCGATAGTTTTTCGATAGTCTTTCGATAGTCGACTATCGATAGTTTTTCAATAGTTTTAACGATAGTCGACTATCGATAGTTTTTCGATAGTCACTATCGATAGTACTATCGATAGTTTTTCGATAGTCGACTATCGATAGTTCTGCGACATTATCGATAGTTTTATAACTATCGGTAGTCCGATTTCTGGCGACTATCGATACTATCGATAGCCTACTATCGATAGTTTTGCACCACTAGAGCGAACACAGTTGCCGCACCGCCGCTCGCCTCCCTTCCTCCTCTCTTCGCCCAAACTCCCGTCTTCGGCATCACTGAAAGCTGAACCAAAGTTGGGAAGGCCCGTTCACATTCTTGCGACCGAGTACGACCGAGAGAGACCAGACCGGTTTTTAAGCCTCTTGCGACGTCTTAGGACCGGATGCGCAGCAGTGGAGCTGGTCCTAAGAGACCGCAAGAGGCTTAAAAACCGGTCTGGTCTCTCTCGGTCGTACTCGGTCGCAAGAGTGTGAACGGGCCTTTGTAGCGCTTGGGTTAGTTGGGTATCCCATTTGAAAAAAATAAAGCGAGAAAGAGAGAAGAGGGAGCGACGCAAACTAGTATGTCGCAAAACTATCGATAGTAAACCGTCGACAGTACTATCGATAGGTTTACGATAGTCGACTATCGATAGTCGACTATCGATAGTTTTTCGATAGTTGACTATCGATAGTTTTTCGATAGTCGACTATCGATAGTTTTTCGATAGTCGACTATCCATAGTTTTTCGATAGTCGACTATCGATAGTACTATCGATAGTTTTTCGATAGTCGACTATCGATAGTACTATCGATAGTTTTTTGACTATCGATAGTCAGATTTCTGGCGACTATCGATACTATCGATAGTACTATCGATAGTTTTGCACCACTACTGCGGAGCCGTTCCAGTGCTTGGCGCATCTCCCGCGCAGCATCGCAACCTCTTTGGCGCCTGATAGGCCAAGAGAGCCCGTAGCATGTGCTGCGGTTCATTTTAAGTTGAAGCAGAGTAGCCGCGAAGTACGTGAACCGTTGCGACGATGTGTGATGTTGAAAAATAAGCAGAGACAAAATTATCTCGCAGGTTTTTTCTGTTTCAGATGTGGCGATTTGAGACATGAATGCTGTAAATGTCATGAAGGGATCAATTTGTTGACACTATTATTGCGTTCATTCGGCTCGCTCTCTACACTAATGAACTGATCTTTTGATTTTCGAGACTTGCGCTTTTCTAGAGAACTTCGTGACAACGCCAGTCGTTCCTTGGCGCACTGAATCCTGCAAAGCCAATAAACTACACCCAAAACTACTCCGTTGTAGTTCCGTGGAATTTTGGGGCCAGTGAATACAGTGAAGCGCGACAAAATTCTTAAATGTTGGTGGCCACCCGCCTGTCTACCCTGGTCGGCTCGGACCAAACAGAGACAAAAGGCGCCAAGAAACTCCCTTCCCTGGCAGTTCCGTGTAATTCCGGTGCCCGGAAACTACAGTTAGACGCCATGCTGGCAGTTCACCGAATTCCCTGTGCAGTCCCGGTCCAGTCTACTACGGCCAAGGCCCAATCTTGGCCCCATAGCTAGTCTAAGCAAGTGTGCTGCCTGGGGTGTACCATGTTGTAAACTCCTTCATCAAGAATCTATTCAAAATAAAACTTTCCAATTGACACCTTTGCCCTCAAATAAGTATTTAATAAAGTTTGCCAATTAGTTTTAATTCATGAATAACTTATTTAATTACAGCGTCTTCCTAGCAGCCTTTTTATCAAGACGCCTTCTTACAACAGTGATTTTCCTTGCCTAGAGTACTTCATTCGTTTTTAAAGCTCGGTTCCAGAAAAACGAGGCACTCTGATACCTTGCGCCAACACGATTTTCAATGTTGGTAACCCATTGGCTAAGACAGGCCAACGTTGGTCAGCCTAAGCCAATCGATTACCAATGATGGTAAGCCATTGGCTAAGACAGGCCACTGTTGGCCAGACTAAGCCAATCAATTACCAACGTTGGTAGGCCACTGGCTAATACAGGCAAATGGTGGCCAGCTTAAACCAATCGATTGCCAACGTTAGTAACCCATTGGCTCTATTACAGTTTATATTTCTGCGGGCGTTGTCACTACCGTGGTCATTACTGCAGTTGTCGTATTTTGTACGCACTTTGAAGTCATTTTTGGGCAAGCAGACATAATGCCCCAGCTTCTTCTGTTATATGTTGCGTGATAACCTTTGTTTGCGATTGAAATGCGCATCAACATATGCCACCTCCTACCTCAAACATAGGGTGATCGAGATCTTAATTCAACGTGATTTTTTATTCGTGAAGACATGTAATTGCTTAATCAATCGCTGGATATTTGTTTTAAGGTTTTATTTTTTGCTAAAAAATATTAGTACTTTTTATTTATTTTTAATTTTGTCCGGTTCGGTCTGAATTATAGGCCGTGTTTTGTGACTCAGCAAAGCAAGTTGCTTTGAGATTTTAAAGATCACATACAGCTGACAATACACCCGTGTCATAGGTACTGGGGAGGCGGGTGGATCTTTCGGGGTTGAACCCTGCCTCCCCACCCCCCCCGGCTTGGAAACGTTTCCTGGCTGCGTCGCTAAATGGGCATAAGAGAAGAGGCACTATGCTTTTTGCCTTATAAACATACACACAAATCGAAGGAAGCGTGCATTTCGTATTTCGTGTGGAATTTACTGAGCAAAACTATCAGTTTTGGGATGACGCGCGTTAGTTTTAGTCGGTAACAGGTGGTAAAAGCTCCTCCCATCTCTTTCCACTTTTGCAGAGCGAAGGATCGGGAGGAGGCGATCTCCTCCCAGCGTTTACTTTTAACCTGTCACCGACTACGGCGTTTTCCTTCGTGGACGTTCAAAAATGCTACACCTTGCATTGTATACAGCATTCTAATGCAGTTGCTAACTTGCTGTGCGTGTGAAAACAGAAAAGTCGTTCCCCCTCGGAGCCATAGCTAGACTGTTCTCAGCGTGCGCGATCAGCACATTAAAAAAACCAATTAATTATAACGATGGCAAGCCACTGGCTAAGATAGGCCAATGTTGCCCAGCCTAAATCAATCGATTACCAATGTTGATAACCCATTAGCTAAGACAGGCCAACGTTGGCCAGCCTAAGCCAATCGATTACCAATGCTGGCAACTCATTGGTTAACATAGACCAATGTTGGCCAGCCTAAGCCAATTGATTACCAATGTTTGTAACCAATTGGCTAAGACAGGCCAATGTTGGCCAGCCTAAGCCAATTGATTACCAACGTTGGCAAGCCATTGGCTGAGATCGGCCAATGCTGGCCAGCCTAAGCCAATCGATTGCCACCGTTGGTAAGCCGTTGGCCAAGACAGACCATGTTGGCCAGTATATACCAGTGCACCACCAATATTTGTAGCACGATGGCCGCATTGGCCCAACATTGGACCATTGTTTGCCGATTGAATACCAATCTTGGCCCGACGTCGTGTGGTGCCTGGGATATATCTTCCATGTTTTATTTTTAAAATATCTCAGGGATCACTTGAATGTTTTCGGTGCATAACCCTATAAGTTTTGTTGTAAATTGATTTTCGTTGTGAGAAAAAAATAATTATTTTTGTCGTGGTATATGGGTTTATTTTATTTTTACTTTTTATATCGTCCGCCCTCTTGTTGAGTGCTGTAACAGGGGTTGGGACCTTGTCAGGTAATTTTATTCGCCTTTTGTCCAACCCACTTGACAATTGTGTAAAAAAATGAAAACCGTTTACAACTCCCTGTAACGCGGAATTAGAGCGCAGCTCTTGAGGAGGAGGAGGGAAGAGTACTGAGGGGAGAAGATGGAAAGTTCCCCACTACTAACATGAGTGCGGATCGACGAGCGCTTAACGCAAGTCGCAGAAAATGCACACCTTTGCTGAGAGCATCGCGTGTAAATTTGGCTGGAATTTAGCAAGGCAATTTTTCCCCTACCTTTAGCGGGGAATTTCTTCCACTAGATATACCGGGAAAATTTTTTCCGCTAAATTAAGTGGGAAAATTTTTCCGCTAAATTTGGCGGAGAAAGTTTTCCGCTAGATTTAGTAGGAAATGTTTTCCGTTAAATGTTGTGGGGAATATTTTTTGCTAGATTGAGCGGGGAACTTTTTCCGCTAGTGATGTCACTGATGACGCCATCAGTGACGCTAGCGATGACGTCACGTGACGATGACGATGACGTCACGTGACGTCACTGGTGGTCTTTTTGACGTCACGTATGACGCCACGTTCCGTCATTGTGATGACGTCATCGTCATCGTCACTGATGACGTCACCAGTGACGTCACGCATCCCATAATGAACCGTGCGGTTACGCCGACGGCGACGGCGACGCCGCTCAAGCCGGAAACGGGCGCCAAGAGCTGCGCTCTAATAAAATATACAAACACAGGTCGTCCAGCGTCACACCGGACTTCAGTGGAAGTTTGTACATTGGCTTGAATTGGAGGTACATGAATGATAAAAACAGAAGGGTGGATTCATTTGAAATTTTAAACTTGTGTTGAGGTGGGCATTATGATTCGCCTCAAAAAATATGTGGGCAATCTTACATATTGAGGTATTTAGCGCACAAGGTATAGAGAAGAAGGACAGGACAGAAAAGAGCGCTACTCACAACTACGTTTACTGATAATGAAGGAAGAGAAAGAAAAAATCCAAATAATCCGCCACGGACTCGTGCATCTACCACAGCCGCGTGAATGATAGCGGCTAGTTCATCCAGGCTGGTGTGGGCCCTTCATTCTTTTTCAAGGAATTCCATTCCCATTCACGCGGCTTGCGGTAGATGCACGAGTCCGCGGCGGACTCGTGCAGTCTTTTATAGTTGTACTTTATCTCTTGCTAAAGAAATATTAAAGAAGCTGACAACAAATTATAAAGTCATACTCTATAATTCATCCCAGATTCAAAGTATAAACTCCTTTTTATGCTGTAATTATTGTATTCACTATATTCTAAATCGTTCTGGGGGTAAACCACAAGATGACATTATACAAAAGTTTCAATCATACCAGAACGTATTAATAAAAAATGGATTAGGTATTTTTATCTTACTAATAAATGAAAAAATAAACTGAGAAGATAGTATACGTATTCAGAAGATCTTATCGTTATTATCAGAATTTAAGTAGATTTCTCACTTTCACTAAGACTGTCAGTTCAGAAAGTGGATTAACTGCATTTGTTTTGCTTCCCTCAGCCGGTTTGACGTTAAGTACTTTACTCGTTGTTGCAATTAAAAAAAACTCTAAATGAACAGGAAAGGAAACAATCATATTTAATTTCTTACAAGTTTTATAAAGAACTTCTGAGCCTATACGAAGCATATGAGATTTCTTAAGTCGATGTTCGGAATAGAGGAAATGATTTCAAGAAGTCCACCAAACATCTTGCTAGGGAGAAATATATTAAAAAACAAAAACGGAACGGGTATAAGTTTATTTCTAAATAAATGTGATGGAAAAATGTGACATGTTGGGCTAGTTGCTTTGAGGTGAACATCTTGTGAAGAAACAGCGGCAAAGAAACTTGGACAAGAGTAAACGAACAAATGAGATGGACTTCAAAAACATTTACTATGAACCGGAAAAAGGGTAATCTGGAATAAGGATTTTCAAAGAAAGTTTAAAAAGTCAATAATGAGGTAAAAGAGGTTTTTTTAGAGAAAAGGTGTATGTAAATTAAACCTCTAACCAATTAAGAACAAATTTGAAAAACGTAAAGTAATTGTTCAAGTAATACATGATCAATGGCAAGCTGACTTTGTTGGATTCAAAGGTAAGAAATATTCTCGAATCCATCGAGATATATTCTCTAAATATGCATGGCTAATACCGATAAAAAAATGATGAGACAGGTGAAGAAATAACTCAGGCATTCCTTGATATATTAAAGTCAGAGAATAACTAAAAGCCTACAAACAGATGAAAGACTAGAGTTTGATAATAGTAAAGTACTGATATTGTTTCAAGATGAAAGGATTATTCTTTCAGCAGTTATTCATAGCTTAAGGCATCTGTTGCCGTAAGGTTCACCAGAACATTAAAAGAAAAATCGGAAAAAGAGCAGAATCCACGGGTTTTAGATGAAGTCGCAAAAACTATAATACATCCTATCGTCGATCTATTAAAATGGCTCCAACCGAAGTCTCATTCAAAATAATGAAGACCTTGTCGCAACAAATCTGTGTCCTTCACCGAAAAGTAATAAGAAGACGAAATTCAAAGCCGCTGATATTATGAGATTACGAAAATTTAAAGGCGTTTTCGAAAACGGTTACAAACAGAGTTAAACAACCGAAGTCTTTCAAATAAAGGAATATGTAGTGATGGCGTTTCGTATTACCATTTAGTTTACATGAAGGAAGAAAATATAGTGGGAACGCTTTATGAATAGGACATGGTTAAATACGTTCCTGCATGGTAATTTTTGTATATTGTTTCATGATATTTTTGAAGGTCATTTTTTAAGGTAGAGGAAGGCGAATCGTCCAGAACTTCCATTTCCTACATTACTCACATAACTCATGTATGTAGCGCTTTTCGTAAAGTGGCGTGTATGGCGTATAGCGTAAAAGTGTTTTTGACCTTCGGTGGTAAAAGTGATAATCCATGCTTTTGCCTACAGCATTCGCAATAAGATGTAACGATTCACTCCAATTCCACAGCTTCGTGGGGGACTAAGGTTGATAATAGTTCGAATGGAATCTTGCGTAGCGTCGCATATAATTCAACGTTTTCATCGAATGGAGATGGTTTTAGAGATTTGTTTCTATGCCGTATTTGCAGAATTTATTAATAAAAATAACGTGCTTCCTTCACATTTGGAGTGACAGCTTTAGAAATGCCCGTAAACCTACCCGCCTGCTCCATGTAACTCATCGGTTTGATGTTTTGAAATATATCACGAGATACGGAGAAAGAATACATCACTTTTATGTCCCAAATGTAATGATCTGCCTGAGCAACTATTTATTTATGTCACAGGCAAAGCTAAATTTAAAATAACAATGATTCATGTGTATGTTTTAGAGAATCCATAGATTTACTTAGTACTAGCATTATTCGTATTTTTCGTTGTCATTTGTTTTTGTCTTTTGTTGGCTTTGGAGCAGATTACCTGCAGCTATTTTCTTTTTCTTTGCTTGTTTTTTTTTGAAGTGTTGTGTAAAATGCATTTAGTTAGGTTTCCCGCCTGTGCAACTCGCCGGGTTAAGTCGTACAAGCCTATTATTATTAGTAGTGGTAGTAGTAGTTTTCGGATTCTTAGTAGTATTACGATTTTTAGTAGTAGTATTAAAATTCTTGTTCTTATAATTATTATTGTTTTTATTTGTTTTTGTATTCTTATTACAAGTTATCAAGGTTTCACCAACTCCACCCTATTGAAAAAAAGACCTTTCAGCCCTGATGTGTTATGGGACCCTACTAGACCTTCAAAACTTCAAACTTCAAGACTTCAGACTTCAAGACTTTAGACTTCAAGACTTCAGACTTTAAGACTTCAGACTTTAAGACTTCAGACTTTAAGACTTCAGACTTCAGCACTTCAGACTTCAAAACTTCAGACTTTAGCCTTTCGGCCTAACCCCTTAGCCAACATACCTTAGAAATGCAGCTTTCCGGAAAGCCGCGGCGGATCAAAATGTATGTAGGGCGTTCACTCAAACTTGCGCGCAAGCAGCTACAGACAAGTGATCAGACCAAATAAGGACAACAGAGTTGTTTGTCGCAAAAAAATATATTTCGAGGTACTCACAATGCCGCTGGGTAAATTCCTGAGACGTATGGAAGTTCAACTAACAAAACCGAACAGATGCACCGCTCGGAGTGGAACTCAACGTCGACCTCGAGGGCCCGAAACACAAAGAGCGCTTCAAGGGATGGGCGCGATCGGCGCGATGCTACACGGACGAGTCCGTCAAAACCGACCTCGCGGGCCCAAAACACAAAGAGCGCTTCAAGGGATGGGCGCGATGCTACACTGACGAGTCCGTCGACCACGACGCACGCACAGTAACAGCCGCAGCACGGTGTCGACAAACTTCGGAGCACGAGCAGCGAAGCGCCTCTCCTTTGCACGCTCGGCGACGGCCGAGCTGGCGGCGCTTCGCCGGGCACTGTCCTTGGCTGAAGCAGAGAGTGCGCCTGACCGCCTGGTAATCCTGAGCGACTCGAAGGCGGCACTGACCCAGCTCGCCAACCTGGAGCGTGCACCACCGCTCACCAGAGAGTTGGCGAACGCGGCGATCATGTTGCAGCACCAAGGATGGAGAAATGTCTTCCAGTGGCTGCCGGCCCACTGCGGCATTCGAGGGAATGAGAAGCCGGAACGCTTGGCGGCTTCATCCCAGGCCAACGACGCTTGTCCGACCTTCAGCGTGGCTGCGTTCTCGGACGCACGATTCCTGGTGAGTAGGGCCATCCGTGTGTACCACCCAGATATCGAAAACAGCCCCGTGCCGCCCAGACTTCCGAAGAACCAGCCGAGGAAAGTCGCCGCAGGAATGCACAGACTTCGTTCGCACAAACCGCGCCTTCACACGAGCTCACCGAGCGCCAACAGCCAACCGGAACAAAAACTTTCCCGCCGACCGCCGACCTACGACCGTTGGGACCGTTGCCACCGGCAGCAAATTGACCAATCCGGACGCGGGGATGTTGGGGATGTCACAGCGACTCTAATTTCAAGGCGCCCCTCCCAGTCGGGCGCTGGTAAAAGCAGACTACTTTGCTTTCGGGGCACTCCACATTCCGGATGCCGTGGTCTGCGTGGTCAAACCCCCTCTCCCAAAGAGAAGGAGGGTTCTTGGCAGTGCGGGCGGTGCGGGGGCGAGTGCGGGATTGCGGCCGGGACTTGCTTCGGCAGCCCGAAGACACGTTTGGAAGCCGCGATCTTATGCCGGCTAAAATACCGGCAATTTCTCAATACATCGCATTTTCGACGCTCCGTTTCTGAAGCAACAACCAAGCGCTGGTGGGCCTTGAATTCGTAAATATTGAAACGCTGTATACACGCAGACGGTGCTAGGAAATGTAAGTAAAAATAAGCAATACGTATAAGTCCGTCTGCTGTCCGTCGCATATGTCACACATTTCGGACCGGCTTGGCTTACTTTTGCTGGGCGGGCGGCTGGGGGGGGGGGGGGGTGCGAGGGAGCGAGATTGTTCTATAAAGCTAGCTCGATAGACTTCTGTCTGTTCTCAATGGGCGGCGATATGTGCGCAACGTTTGCACTCAAATAGTTTCGATCAAAGCAATATTCGCTTGCAACTGCGTCTACAGAATGAACCGATATAAAGAGCGAGACAACAGGTTTACGCACTCGCGTCACTGAAGCGGTCTGCCGATGAACAGAGCACGTTTACGCACTACCGTCTTGGGATGAATTCTACGAGGTCCTCCTGATAATGTCTGGTGGGTTTCACAGACCCTTTAGAACGGCCCTGAAAGGCCACACAGACCTTTTAGGACGATCCTGAAGGAACGCACACCTCTCAGAAAGATATCTTGATGGGCCCCACAGACCTACTAGATGAGTCTAAAGGGCCCATCAGACATTTCAGGATATCCTAAAAGGCCTCTCAGAGCCTCATAGGAAATCCTAGTGGGCCTCACAGACATTTTTTCAATAGGGCAGGGACTGTATGACGTGACCCGCAGCCAGGAGAAATATATTTTTAATCATGTTAATGAAAGGATGCAGGATAGCTAGTTTCGAACTGGCTTACTTAACCTTGGAAAGCGGAGAACAGAAATACAGGACAATACGACTCTCCAAATTGGAGATCTCCGTTGTGCTGTCCTTCCGTTTTCCACACTCCAGGTTTAAAAAAAACATTTTGTTTTAATCAAACGCCACACTTTAACTGAGGGGAGAAGAACAACGAAACTACAGTAAAATAAGGCATTCATTATACGTAATCAGTATAACTACGACTCGAACAGTTGATCATCAGTATTACAAACTAGTCAATTATAGCAACGTATCATGAACAGAACTATTCACTACACAAAGGCAGTTTTTGCAACCAAAATAAGGTTTGTGCAAAAATAAAATAAAAATAAACAGGAAAATTATTTAAAAATACCTCAAGGAAACTGAAGTCGACATTTTGACCTATTCACCTACCGTAAAGTAGGTGAATACACACAGTGAATTTTGGTAAGCATAAATTATCAATACAAAAAAGGAAAATAATACGAAGGCACCACAGTTTGAATTTGTTTCTAACTTATTTTTCGGTTACAATATTCAAAAATGCATCTGGTACGTCATTGAATTCAAGAAAGCAAAAAAGTCGTTAGCATCTTCCCTTACTTGGTGTGTAATCTTGGTAAATAAAACCTTTATGTGTCCCGCGGGAGTTTTTATTAATATTTTAAATTCAGTTTGCGAGAAGTAATATATAGTTAAATCAACGTATTTAAATAAAATATGCAACAGCATCATACCAACACCTACAGGTTTACTGCGTTACTTTTATTTTAAAATCGCGTGCAATATGATAAGGGATTTTATATATTCTAAATATTAATTTGTATATCGCTTGCATTTTATTCCTTGAGTAGGATCTGTAAACCGTGATGCCATATCTAACAATAGATTCTGCAACGATTAATAACACTTTTTTGCTTTACAGCAGCGCTGCAGTTTAAATTCGATGAATAATATATGACGATAACTTTTTTTCTGTGTAGCGAATGTTATACTTTCTTGTCATTTTTTACAAAATTTTCTCTCATCTATTTTTAAATAATTTTCAATATATATTGGGTGAATTCTGACTTTAAGATGCTGATTTAATATTTTTAATATGGATTTCAAAACGCGAAAATAATCTATATGTAATTTCGAATTTGCAATCTCTTTTTAAATTTAATTTGTACAAGCTTGATATATCACTTTGGAACTTTGTTTTCCGTTATTTCTAACGTTTTGTGTGAAAGCACAAAGGGGGCGTCATTGGCGCACTGAAATAACCTTGAAAAAAATTTGTCTTCCAAGGTCAATACTACACGTGTTATCAACAATCGGGTCAACGACGACCCCTGTGGAATACCAGTTTTGATTTACATATTTATCCTGATTTCTTTTTATTTATTTTTTACTTTTTATGTTCTATCAAAAATAGCTTTTAAAAAAAGAAAGAGGGTCCCCTGAAACTTATGGCATACCACTTTTCAATCATTATATTTATTTATTTATTTGTTTTGTGGACATTTTTCCGCCGGGGGGGGGGGGCAGAAATAAAGGCACAAGTTCCTGACGGAGCCTCTTCCCCCCCCCCCGCCCAGTTCAGCCGTGGCAGATAAGGTAGGGGTGACATATACAAAAGCAAAGCAACAAAGCAGAACTTATATACATTCTCAGGAAGACGCAATCACAGGATCGCACAAGCCTAGGCAAAACACACCGTCAACAACAATGCAACAAGGCAACAAAGCAGAGTGAGGATTAGATTATACACAAGCAATCAGCTGAAGTAATAAATATTCAAACCGGAAGCGTCAATATCACATTAATAACATCATTAAATATACATGCAGGTATGTCACTAGTAGAAAAATTTTACGAAGAAAAAGGAATGGTCTAAATTTATACATCACGAATGACAAGGTGAAACAAAGAGGAATTGGGGAAACTGAAACGTTTAATGGCGCGAACATGTGTCCAAGAATAAAAAGGGAACAGAAGAAAGCAGAGCGTCGTGGGTGTCGAAGTCGGCTCAACAGCAGAGTCGAAAGCTGGGGCGAAACTGGCTCAGGCTTGCCACGCGGAGCCCCATTTTGTACACGCGTGGGCTTCTGGAGCAATCAGAGTAGACGTTTCGGCCTGTAGAATATTGTCACCTCAAATTAGCAACATGGTTCTCGAATTTACCAGAATATTATATTAGAATGAACAAAAATGCGTACCCGCGGCCAGGAATTGAATGCTGGCTTTCTGCGTGGAATGATAGCGTCATAACCGTAAAGCCGCGGCCGCGCTTTCTACCTGGTCAGCTGCGCGCGCGGCAATATTGTCACGAACGGAGGTGACACGAAGACGAGCAGTGAACTGAAAAATAAAGGTTTAATAGGCGAACTTGTGCCAACCAAAAATAAGTAAAGAACGAAAGAGCGTCGAGGTAGCAGAAAAGCAGGCGGCGATTCGGCGGCGACAACAGAGAGCCCGAGCGAGTCTGCCTCGACAAGGTCGCGGGCAGCTGCTTATCTAGAGTGCGTCGTTATCTCGAAAGTTCGGCAAAGAAAGTTCCAGCGTCGCGCGCTCGGGGCGAGGATGAACTGGCACTTTCGAGAACAACGAAACAAAGGGAAAGTTACAACTAGTGCGAGAATGAATGGGAATCTTCTTGAAGACCGTGACCGAGCGTTGCTTTCTCGGCTCTGCGGGCGGCAATATAAACATCACGAATAAAATAATTTCAGAAACCAGAAAAGAAAACGAAAACTTCAAAATGATAATTTAATCGCACCACGAACCACAATCGTTCTGCATTTACTTTCGAATTCATAGAACGTTGCATTATAGTGTATGTTCATTTCTGTAATGTTTAAAATTGTAATTTGAAAAGTTAAAACCTGTCGGCCATAATGGATCTTCTGGTGGGAATTTTTATCTTTGAATTTCGAAGCGTATATGCGCTAACGCCACTAGACCTGTTGCAAAACGTACAGCGCCACGACGGCAGGGAATTTCGGGAACCCTAGGTACAGATCACGCGCTTTCTCATTGCGCCTCCGCGACTGCGCGCGCGTCGCGGCAGCTACCGTCAGCAGCCATCCCGCCCGTCCGCCGGAACGTCGTGCGTCGTTGGCGGCGTACCTTATCTTTGGCAGCGTAAACGCATCGCGAAAGCTGATTTGAATGCGTTATTGGTCGTAACTTTCCTTCACGACATTCACAGTCACAAAATCCACTTATTTTGCACCGCGACCTTGGCAGGGTTCGACTAGGTTCGACAAAGCGTTGGCGGAGCAGACAAAGGCGCGGTGCGGTACAAAGGAGAGAGATACAAAAGGAACAGACCCTCTCCTCCGTGCGTTGCTCGGTCTTCCGACGATCCGACTCGGCTACTCGGTTCTGGGGTGCTCGAACGTTGTTGCTATGGTAACCTGCGCCTGCTCGCGTATGCCACGTGGTAGCGGAAGGAAAGACAATGGGAGAGGCGTACAGAGTAGTCCGATTATTCGTCGCGCGGCGAGCGCGGGCTTTCGGGATTTTTACAAAGGGTCTATTGTTATTATGTTGAATTCACAGCGCAAAATGACAAGGAAGGATAGACAAGGGAGAAAGGATAGAGCGCTGACTAACAACTGACGTTTAATGAAAAGGAGAAAGAAGAAAAAGAACCCAAGAATGCTTTTAAAACATGCAAAATGAAACCCGCAAAAACATATGCTATAGCTTGAGTTGGCTGAAAATGAATTGCTAATAATACTAAGGTTTGAGCTGCACGCTTAACTGACTTTTAGGAAACGGTAGAGTCCCTGGAGGACGTGCGTAGAAACACTGGTAGATAAAGAAAGAGGAAGTTTACGTTTAAAATATTCACAGGTGCTAAGGATCGTTAAATATCGCGACTTAAAAAATAAAGTTCTTTTGGTGACAAGGCCACGGACGGCGCGCTTACGCAAGCATCCCCAGTGGACAGAATAACCTGTGCCTCGTAGAGCTCGCGAGTTCGTCGTTCCCCGAAACGTTTCAGGATTTTTGTTTTCCTGAACAAGGCGGAGCACTGGCAGTCCCCGACATGTATGGCAAAGTGGCCTGCTGGCGACGACTTTAGTGAAGCGGCATGTTCTCTTAGACGATCGTTCACACACCTTCCTGTCTGACCCACATACACTTTCCCACAAGTAAACGGTATTTCGTATACCACTGCACATTGGCATTCGACGTATCTTTGTTGATGTTTAACTCCGCACACACCCTGTTGCTGCTGCTTGTTGTTAATTTTCGGACACAACGTTTTTAGTTTGTCCGGTGCAGACAACACGACTTTGACGTTAAACTTCGATGCAACATTCTTAAGGTTGTGGGAAATGCGGTAAATGTATGGAAGCACAGCCGGTCGGATATTTGTGTCCCTTTGTATCTTCTGTCGTCCGCGTGAGGTGATAATGGACTCGGCGACGTCATACAAGATTGAACTTGGATAGCCTGAATCTTGAAGACGCTGCACCTGATCATGAAAGCTTTCCCCCGCTGAATGTACACAAGATTTCTTTAGCGCCGCATTTAGGGAGTTTTTACAATTCCTCTCTTAATAATCTTCGAATGTGCCGAATCGTATTGCAGGAGGCCTTTCTTGGACCTTGGAGCGTACTTCCAACAAGTATGATGTTCAAAGAAAGACAGCCGTAGATCCAAGAATTGAAGGACGGTGTTCACCGGTAACTCATGCGTGAACTTGAGCCCTTGTCCTTTTCAAAGAAAGTGGATTGTATGGTGTCAAATATTTGTAATTCATTGTCTGCCGGGCGTTGTGTGAGGAGAACCAGGTAGTCGTCCACGTACCTAAAAATACGGGAAACTTGGCCGATGGGAAGGGCATTAGCTATTGCCCGATCACACTGGGATAGAAAAATATCGCAGAGGACCGGAGCCACGCACGACCCTATACAAATTCCTTACTTTTGCAAGTAAGTCTTGTCCTCAAACTCAACGACCGTGGCAGAAAGGTAGAATTGCAAAAGTTCTAGAAATGATTCTTCCGAAATTCCACATTCGTTTTGAAAGGACGTGGTTCCCTTTGCCTCAATGCACTCTTGGACAGCTGCAAATAATTTTGAATGTGGGATCGAATAAAACAGGTCTTCCACATCGAGCGAAAATCCGTACCTGACTGTCGATGTATCCTGCTGAAGGTACTGTATAACCTCCTCGGAGTTTGGTATCAGAAATGGATCATTCAGTACGAGGTTAGAAAGGTGACGGAGTGAGTAGCGTGACATCAGCCCTTGCCATGATCCCTTTTCAGTGACAACGACCCGAAAAGGACAACCGTCCTTGTGGGTTTTGGCTGTGAAAAACATGTTGTCACTGAAAAGGGATCATGGCAAGGGCTGATGTCACGCTACTTACTCCGTCACCTTTCTAACCTCGTACTGAATGATCCATTTCTGATACCAAACTCCGAGGAGGTTGTACAGTACCTTCAGCAGGATACATCGACAGTCAGGTACGGATTTTCGCTCAATGTGGAAGACCTGTTTTATTCGATCCCACATTCAAGATTATTTGCAGCTGTCCAAGAGTGCATTGAGGCAAAGGGAACCACGTCCTTTCAAAACGAATGTGGAATTTCGGAAGAATCATTTCTAGAACTTTTGCAATTCTACCTTTCTGCCACGGTCGTTGAGTTTGAGGGCAAGACTTACTTGCAAAAGAAAGGAATTTGTATAGGGTCGTGCGTGGCTCCGGTCCTCTGCGATATTTTTCTATCCCAGTGTGATCGGGCAATAGCTAACGCCCTTCCCATCGGCCAAGTTTCCCGTATTTTTAGGTACGTGGACGACTACCTGGTTCTCCTCACACAACGCCCGGCAGACAATGAATTACAAATATTTGACACCATACAATCCACTTTCTTTGAAAAAGGACAAGGGCTCAAGTTCACGCATGAGTTACCGGTGAACACCGTCCTTCAATTCTTGGATCTACGGCTGTCTTTCTTTGAACATCATACTTGTTGGAAGTACGCTCCAAGGTCCAAGAAAGGCCTCCTGCAATACGATTCGGCACATTCGAAGATTATTAAGAGAGGAATTGTAAAAAACTCCCTAAATGCGGCGCTAAAGAAATCTTGTGTACATTCAGCGGGGGAAAGCTTTCATGATCAGGTGCAGCGTCTTCAAGATTCAGGCTATCCAAGTTCAATCTTGTATGACGTCGCCGAGTCCATTATCACCTCACGCGGACGACAGAAGATACAAAGGGACACAAATATCCGACCGGCTGTGCTTCCATACATTTACCGCATTTCCCACAACCTTAAGAATGTTGCATCGAAGTTTAACGTCAAAGTCGTGTTGTCTGCACCGGACAAACTAAAAAAGTTGTGTCCGAAAATTAACAACAAGCAGCAGCAACAGGGTGTGTGCGGAGTTAAACATCAACAAAGATACGTCGAATGCCAATGTGCAGTGGTATACGAAATACCGTTTACTTGTGGGAAAGTGTATGTGGGTCAGACAGGAAGGTGTGTGAACGATCGTCTAAGAGAACATGCCGCTTCACCAAAGTCGTCGCCAGCAGGCCGCTTTGCCATACATGTCAGGGACTGCCAATGCTCCGCCTTGTTCAGGAAAACAAAAATCCTGAAACGTTTCGGGGAATGACGAACTCGCGAGCTCTACGAGGCACAGGTTATTCTGTCCACTGGGGATGCTTGCGTAAGCGCGCCGTCCGTGGCCTTGTCACCAAAAGAACTTTATTTTTTAAGTCGCGATATTTAACGATCCTTAGCACCTGTGAATATTTTAAACGTAAACTTCATCTTTCTTTTATATACCAGTGTTTCTACGCACGTCGTCCAGGGACTCTACCGTTTCCTAAAAGTCAGTTAAGCGTGCAGCTCAAACCTTAGTATTATTAGCAATTCATTTTCAGCCAACTCAAGCTATAGCATATGTTTTTGCGGGTTTCATTTTGCATGTTTTAAAAGCATTCTTGGGTTCTTTTTCTTCTTTCTCCTTTTCATTAAACGTCAGTTGTTAGTCAGCGCTCTATCCTTTCTCCCTTGTCTATCCTTCCTTGTCATTTTGCGCTGTGAATTCAACATAATGATCAACCAACTAGCCCACCAGATGATCGTGGTCTATTGTTAGCGGTCAATTGTATCGAAGACATTTGATAAATCTAGAAGTTAGACTAAGCTTATCTTATTTTGTTCAAGAACATCCTACGCAATATCACAACAATCTTCAAGCAACACGGTCAAAATCTTTGATTTCTGAAGCCGTACTGGGATTCAATAATTAAACAAGCTGTATTACAAAAATAAGTTTATAACGTTGGCCATATTCGCAGGAAATCTATAGTATAAAAGTGTCAGTTGCATATTCTTTTGCGAGTCAAGCTTTAATAAAATTATCTAAACAAATATGGTCAACACCAGCTGACTGTTTGACGTAAATCGTCTTCATTCATTGGAGCTACGTACAGGTATTGCGCTGTTACGTGTTATTTATTTCGAATCGCATATTTGATATGCACCGACCGGCATTGTGCCTTATTTCAGCTTTTTGTTTGGCCTCGGGGATCTGCGACTTCCAACACAGCCGCGTGTTCAACTCTTCATCCGGCTGGAGTGCACCGAAGCCGCATGTGCGCTCCTCCACCGAGGTCACAGCCGAACACAATTGCAATAAAGTCTTCATGTTCAAACAACGGGATATTTTTCAAGTGAAATATCTGTCATACACGAGTCTAAACGTTGGAGAGAAAAAAAAACAGCGCCGACATCATCAACACAGTTCATCAGCCACATAGTTGACGACTGCAGTAGTATTTCTAATTTTTATGTTTTAAAAAACGATGGCGCTTTTTTGTTTTATGTTTTATGTGTCATGACTGGAAAATGCTTTCCGTGAACCACACCAGTAAACCAGTGATAAGCATCAAATTGGCTTCCAACTAACCGATGAAGGCTATTAACGATGCACGAGTTCGAACTTTTGAAAATCTGAATCCTAATCGTCGTATTTACTATCCAGCCTGTAACGCACCCAAGTAGAGCATTTCTAATCGGGCTAGTCAGCTCTTCTTTATGTCATCATATGCCAAAAAAGGAACAGGTAGAGGCTGAAGTAGACAAGATATGGCACAACTCTAATTTAAATCATTTATGCCGGAAGAGAAACTAAAAACAAGAGACGTGCTTCGAGAACACACTAAAGATAAGGCAGTAAAACTTCACATAAAAAATACGAACGTTTTTTTCACCAAAGATCGCTTGCATGCACAAAGAGAGAGGCATATACTTGAGTGGACATACTCGACTTATTATTAGGTGATAATTAGTTAGAACTAGATACGTTTAATACAAAGTATATACTTTTAGTGGGAAAATAAACATATTTCACAATTAGCATATCTTTTCAAAAGTCCCATATTGAACGCGTGGAATCTTAAATTTCTTCACGTTAGTTTCTCCGAAAATTTATATTGGACTGCTCAAGTGAATGATCTCCGAAGACAAAGTTCTAAATCAAGTGGTTTAATTCTTAAACTTAGATAGCTTCTCCATAATTGGTTAAAATTGTATACCTCTCGAGTTCACTCGAGGCTGCATTACTGTGCATCATCTAGGCAACGACCACAAGAAATAATGTTGAACACTTACATACATTGCGAAAACGCGCGGTTCGGTTAATTGATAATCTACCATGGTTCGATTCGACCACTGCCAGTTTTAATAAACATAAAATACTAACAATAAATAACCTTTTTCGTTTAAGGGTATACCTATATTAATTCATACTCAAATTAACGCTAATCTCATAATTTCTAAAAACAGATACTTAGCTAAGAAAAGAAATCACAATTTAAGACGTAAGCAGTTTCTAAAGCCTAACTATATCACTAATTACGATACCTTAAATGCTCTTATTAAATACCAGACATTTAAAAAAATCCAGTTTACGAGTTGGCCCTAAAATGCCTTGCATGTTTTATTTAAAAAATATGAGTTAATTTATTAATTCCTTCATTCTTTTATTTTTTGTACTCGTGAACAGCTTGACGCCTTGATAATGATGCACAACAAAATGTTCACAGGCTATCTACAAAAGTCTTAAAAACTAGAAAATTTGGGTCAAAACATCAATATCTGCTCCGCCGAGGGTATTGTAGAAGTGTTGAATACGGGCCATGGGACTGGTTGCGATGATTTGATTAACATGGAAAGTCGGACAAACTCGCAAAACTCGACTCGGAACGTGAATATTATAGCAAATGTGAGATCTGGCGAATCAATTGATTCATGAACACATATATACTGGAAAACGAGATCGCGCTCTCGCCGTCTAGAACTCAAAGTAGGGCATTTGCATCGTTCCAACTGTCTAGCGTAAGTCTAATAAACAGAACGACCAATGTTACGATCATAGACAACTTTAAAAAAATCACTTTTGAACATTTACAATTTCTCTTGGGTCGTAAAACTAATACAATTCCAGACTACACAGGAAAACTCCAACTTGGCCCGGATTAACGAGAAATATAAACTTAGAATACAGGTTGATGTGGAGAACTGACACGCGATTGTATAAATTACTCCCAGCTTACGCAAAGTGCCATTTAAAAGGTTGCTAACGTATACAGTAAAATATAGGGAAGAGTCAATGTATACACCAAGATCACGCGTGCACTCGACTCTTCGCAGGGGATCATTGCCAATCTGGTAACAAAATTTTATTTTTTCTGCCTTTCTAGACAAATACATAATAACGGTTCTAGAAGGATTGAGTTTTAGCATGTTTTGACGACACCGATTGCACACACACCTAACATCCTCCATACGCATTGCACAGTCTTCTAAGAATATAATCTGCCTAATCATTTTGCCATTATCTGCATATTGCAAGGTGACCGAATTCCCAACAATTGAGCTCAGTTCATTAATAAAAACATTAAAAAAGATCGGCCCAAGTATGGAGCCTTGCGGCGCACCCGAAGAACTAACATAAGGCTGAGAATGATGGCCAAGAACAAGAACAAAATTTTATCTAATGGACAAATAATCTAGAAACAGTAAACAAAGGGAGGTACTCACGCCGTAGGATTCCAGTTTGTGTGTAAGCAGAAGAACGGTCTACCAGATCAAAAGACCTAGATAAGTCAAAATATACAACATCTACGCGTCCACGTTGACACACCGTAGGCGAAACAAGATTAAAAGAAGACACCAGATTGGTCTCAACAGACTTTCCACGCACAAAGCCATGTTGTGAAGGGCTTATCTTAGGTTTAAAAACGATTGAATTGTGCTCAAATAAAACGATTTCGTAGATCTTAGCAAAGGGTGGTAGCAACGACACAGGTATGTACTTTTTTACATCATCCGTTCTGGAATTCTTATGTACTGGCACAGTAATAGAGTTCTTCCACAGGGAAGGAAATGTAAGGCTCTGCAACAATAAGCTGAAATATGCGTTAAGACGGGCGCAAAAATAGATGACCATCCTTTAACAATGAAGCTTGGGATGCCGTCGATGCAACTGATAACTTTGGCTCCAGTTTCCTGATAGCAAGTTAAATATCAATAATTTTAAAAGATAAAATTGCCAGGTGATCACTAGCATTATCACTGACGCCGGGCACAGGCAGTCTAGTTTGGCCGCGAGAATGAACCAAAGAAAAATAACTCGCGAATGCATTTGATACATCTTCGGGCTCAGACAGCATACTACCACACGAGTCAGCTTTGTTTATTGATGACGATGTTGTAGTTGTGGGATCCTTACATATCGCCAGAAACGCATTGGCTTCCGATTTAAGCTGCGCTCTACTTACTCACGGTGTAATATTTTGTCGCGCTTCAACAATGTCTTAGCTAGAGCACCCGACTCAAAAAAGTTTAGGTACCAAGAAGCGGAATGTGCTACCTTATATTTCCTATGATAAGGCATTTTTTTCATAGAATTGATCTAAGCTCCTTGGAGTACCAGTGCGGATGACGACTTGTGTAACGAAGTTTTTTTGGAAACGAACCTTTCAAGTGCATATACGATATAGTTTGTCAACGCTTCGAGGGCACGATTTACATCGGTCATACTATATATGGAAGCCCAATCTGCATTATCAAAATGTTGATAAAGGCCAAAGTAATCGCCTTCTGAGAAAGCAAGCGGCTCGCGGTTTTCGCGCTCTACATGCCCCAGAGAAATTATAAAGGAAACAGAAAAAGGAACGTGCCAAACATCCGGAAAAACCAGTGGATTGGAAACCGACATCAGGCTGTCGATAGGAAAGTTGCCAAGGCCGGATACAGCACATGTCCTGCTGAGTTATGAAAACCGTTCATTTGGGTAAATCCGAGAAGGTTAACAAAGGAATAAAGAGCATTCGCTTTAAATGAGACGGTATGAACTGACAATGCAGGATATTCCAAATTCCAGTTTATTTCAGGAATATTAAAATCACCAAGTATGAGTATTCGATGTTGATCCACATCCAATTTATCCCCTAGCATATCTAAATTGGTCAGAAAACTTAGATCTGTCGACATTAGAAGGAAAATAATAAGTGCCTATAAGTAATCTATTGTTATCACGAAGAGACATTTCAATCCAAATAGACTCGCCCTCGACTCGAGATCAAACCGGTGAATAGCCCGTAAATGTTTCTTAACAGCAATTAGCACTCCACCACCGTATTTAACGGGAAGTTTTTCATAATCTCGATCCCGACGAAACACTATATTCGAGATGAAAATAGTCAAGAGATAGGAAATAGTCAAGAGAATTCCTGTGAAAGGGAGTTCCACCTTCTCCTCTTCTCTCGTGGTATCCGGAGGTGAGACAGGCATCGTCACTACCTATCAAGCTTTCTAGACGGGCATTACAAACGAGGCTTTAGCGACATCCAGCAGGTGCTTTTTGGTAATCGTTTAATTTGTTTTAAAAATAATTTTGGTGTCTTTTTAACAAGAGATCGGTGTGCCTGGTGTGATACTGGTCCCTCGAACACGAATAATTAAAAATTAACGCCTAAATTTTGTTTTAGTATTCCTTTAAAGACCTTGATGAAATCTATTCGCCACAGCACACAAAAGAAAAATAATATGCGGGAATTCAGCCACCCCAGCGTCCCAAATTGCGCCCACCCAGGCTGCCACAGCCTAGTGACGAAAAAACTCACAGCCCAGCGCAGTCGGGAAACACTGGCGTACACTCTTCAAACCAGGGACGCGCGCTGTAAATCGTTTCGTTCGAGACCGCCGCTGGAAGGGCTGCAGGCAGTGACGACTTATGAATTCAGTAGACGCACCGCCCACAGGCGTTATGCGCCTTTGCGCCGTCGAGAAAATAGTTTCGCAGAAACTCGTAGTTAGTTGACCGCGGGAAAAGAAAGTGAACTCGCACCTGATCGAGCGGGACGCGACTGTCGCAATTTGACAAGAATACAAGAGTGGTGTTTCGCACACGACAGGTAAAAGCACCGGAACATTTCCTACCTCGATGTGTCGATGGCGATGGATGTGGCAGCAGGCCCAGTGGCGTCACTAGGGCCAGCGGTACCCGGGGCGGGGACCCTTGGCGACACCCCCCCCCCCCCCGGCTCGTCGCCCGCCTCCAATGCCCCCCCCCCCCCCAGACTCGCCGCCTGCCGCCCGCCGCTACACCCCCCCCTCTCTCGTGGCCCGCGGTGACACTCCCGCCCCCCCCCCTCGTGACGCCACTGAGCAGGCCAAACTGCATAGGGAATAACGGGCGGAAACCAATGTGACTTCATTCCACAAGGCCATAGCTGCTTCGGACGCGGAAATAATCACTCAGCTGACTCACGATGTGACCAATCGTGACAACTAGAATGTAAAGGACTACAACATTCAATATTAGGCAGTTCGCGGCCTTTATTTGTCAAGTGTAGGGCCAGCCGTTAGACTTTGCCCTAGCACAAAGACAAAGTCCGGTTGTAAGCACTGTGCCGCTGGAGTAAATGCAGAGATTGATCCCTACTTACATGGCGATGCAACCGCTGCCTTCTCACGTTGACCCACGGGAAGTGCCGCAAACTAAAGACACCACCGTCACAACTTCGCGAGATAAAACCGGAGAGGCCAAGAGCGGAAAAAATTAAAGCTGTTTACAACTCCCTGTAACGCCGAATTGGAGCGCAGCTCTTGAGGAGGAGGAGTGGGGAAGGGTACTGAGGGGAGGGTATACCCCTCCTTTCTCCTCCTCCCCTCACGGGAGTCACGTGACCTCGGGGGGTCACGTGACTTGTGGGGGGTCACGTGAGCTGGGGGTAACATGACCTGGGGATCACGTGATCTCGGGGGGGGGGGTCACGTGACTTTGGGGGTCACGTGGCCTGTGGGGGTAACGTAACCTTACGGTTACGCCGACGCCGACGCCGCTCAAGCCGGAAACGGGCGCCTAAAGCGCGGTCCAAACCAAAGCTTCTTTTTGCGCGTGTAGGTCGGGCGGCTTGCGGATGTGACGTTTTCGTGACGTTTTTGCTGTTTCCGGGCGCGCTTTCTGAGTCAGAACCGTGCGGTTTGGTTTGGACGATGCCAGCTTCGGGCGAACGCGCACGCGCGCACGCAGGCACGAGCGCACTCTGGCGGTGAAGTGACGACCAATCGAAATGCAGCTTTGGTCCCGAGCGATTGTCCAATGAAAATTAATCTGTGGGATCGCTGCGCTGGTTGCGCCGTCGCGCCGTCTTCATTCCTCTGCTTTCGTGATGGCATCTCGTGTGGATCCCACTTACGAAGCTGGAATTGCTGAGCTAATGAACCTGTGTGTGGTAAGGTACGTCAGCAATGCAAGAACCGTCAACATGACTCGGCTGACTGCTTTCGCCGCTGCATGTGAGCAGTACTTGAGGAGTACCAAGAAGAAGAAGCGAAGGGCCATCCGCACGCTGTTGAGGTCTAGAAAGACGCTCGGCGAGTACGCCACCATTGTGCGACAGATGTACTGGGACCCCGACGGCCGGGACTTCTTCGAGTCCTTCCGTATGTCAAGAGCCAGGTAAGTTATGCTAGCTTTTATTTGGTATGTTTAGTATATTTTTCATCATATGTACCACCCCATAAATATTAACGTGAAGCGTGCACCATCTCGGTGAAATAGGGTACTGTACTTTCGCGAGACGGCAAATTCACAAAATTTGGTTTTGTGACACTAACGTTTAAACGCTTGGCTGACTACATGAAGGTACTTTGCTTCCCCGTGCCCCCGCTCTCGCGATCACGTGCGAGACAAGAACAAGCGCTGTTTGCCTTTAGCGGTGTGTACTACCACAGGTACTGCCACGTGGGTTTAAAGGCTGCTTGCACGTGAACACCGCAAGTATACTCGCTACACTAGCTGTCTGGCATGCTTTGTACAGGTGAATAATCACCATCAGGGATCACTAATTTTGTCACATCTAAAGCAAACGGTTAAATTTTCGCGAATTCGTCCCCCAAGCCTTTGTCCGCCGGAACGGGTCGCTTCGAGAAATTCGTCGAACATCGTGGAGATTCGTCAAACATCCGATTCTTACACGATGGGCAAGAATCAGTCACGCAATTTCGGTTACTTTTTAAATTACATTTTGGCCTTCTATTTTTTTTAAAGATTAATTGTCATACTTTACAAGCTTTTCTGCATTTTTTGTTTTTCACTTTTTTCTATTGCTATACGTCAACAGTTTATGTGTGTATAGATGTTTTCCCGAGTCCCATCTGCTCAATAGTGCATGTATGTTGCTGTATTTGTGTATTCTCAAGGTTGTGCTGTATTTGTGTATTTTCAAGGTTTGACCGTCTCTTGTCTCTCGTTGCTCCACTGCTGGCCAAGGAGACTACGAGCGCCGACAACACTATCTCGGCAGGAGAAAGGCTATGCGTATTCCTACGGTAAAGCAATTTTCCATATTCCACCTAAATCACAAATTTCAAGGGTGTTTATGCAGATGCTGAGCTTTGCCATAAGTCACAGGTATGCCATATTTCCCGTTAACTGTATATAGCATCCTCAGATGTGAGAAAACTGTCCATGGAGTGCAGGGGCGGATTTAGAGGGGGGGGGGGTCCGGATGTCCTGACCCCCTCTTGATTTCTGCATGTGTAAAATTTAGGGCGTAAAACGAGGGAGAGGGGGAAGGGGTTCCTAAACATATAATACCCTGACCAACACCTGACCCCACCCTCAAGAAACTCCTGCATCCGCCCCTGATGGAGCGTATGGTCCTTGTAGTACACAGATATATATCGACATGCTCCGTCCAATACCCTTTAGCTAACACTTGCGAAGCCAGAGTGGCTAATTCTGAGCTAACACTTCCGAAGCCAGCCAGGGTAGTAAGTATGTTCCATGCAAACCCCGAGTGAGGTGAACATACTTTCTGCAGCAACCCCAGTAGTTGTAGTCTTGCGAGCAACTGCCCAGATAAGGGGTCATTTTACGGGGATATATTGTATCACAGCAATGTTCCACAATGTTCTTTGTCTCCACAATATTGACTTTGTTTCATATTTATGTCACACATTAGATACCTGGCCCATGGATCCTCCCAGCGGATCATAGCGAAGAGCTACTGCCACAGCACATCCTTTGCTAGTCGCAACGTGATTGAGACTGGCCAAGCACTGCGAACCGTTTTGGCACCGTTGTACATGCCTGCACCAACTGAAGAGCTTTGGACGAGAAATGCAGAGCAGTTCTATGACCTCTGGAACTTCCCAAACTGTGTTGGGGCCATTGATGGGAAGCATATCACAGTTGAGGCACGCGGTTCGGCAACCTTTAACTACAAGAAGACGCACAGCATCATCCTACTCGCAGTAGTTGATGCGCAGTACAAATTTGTAATGGTAGACATCGGTGAATACGGCTCCTGGAATGACAGTGCTGTGTTCAGGAGCTGCCCCATTGGCACAAACATGATGTCAGGAACTCTGCATCTTCCAGATGCACAAGAGCTTCCTCACACTTCAGTCAAGATGCCCTTCGTGGTAGTGGGAGACGAGGCTTTTCCTCTCATGGAAAACCTTATGAGGCCATACCCTGGCAAGAATTTGGAACTACGCGAACGGCTGTTCAACTACCGACTCTCTAGGGCTCGACGCACTGTTGAAAATGCGTTTGGTATACTAGCTACGAGATGGAGGATTTTCCGACAGATAATCCAGGCGGAACTCTCCACGGTTGACAACCTTGTGTGGTCAGCTATCTTGCTGCACAACTTTCTGATGACTTGCGATGAGGAGGAGGGAGCATATTCAACGTTCTTATATGCACCCCCTGCCTACGTTGATCAGGATGATGAAAGGCGTGAGGTTAAAGGGGGACAGTGGCGAACTGACGAAGCTCGTGAAAAGAAGAAAACGACTTTCACGAGTGTAGGACGGGTGGGCAGTAACAACCACTCGAACGCTGTAAAAAGTCTGCGGAACACTTTTGCAAACTACTTCTGCTCGAATGTCGGAGAAGTGGATTGGCAGTACAGAAGTGTAGGTTCCGGATCCCACCCCGACACAGTTTGAGGAGGTCCACGTTGTGCTAACTATTCTGTCCCATTTTTTCTTACTAACAGCTGTTTGCTTGGAGTGCATGATCCGATTGTCAGACATTCAACCTGCTTCCACTGCATGATAACTTTCGTGCATGCACTGTACGCAGCATCTGTTGCTTGCTGCCAAAGATGTTCTCTTTTCACTGCATAACGCCAGCTGGCCGAGGCACTGTGCTTCTTGGTTTGGCTCGTTGCTGGAAAGCGTTAGGGGTCTTCCTTGATCACAGCTGTCTTAAGCCACATGGCATGCTTGCTTTGCTAACCGCATGTCTTGGTTGTGGTTCTGAGGGTGCTTGCAGGTGAGTTAGGTATGATGTTTGTTCTGCACCTGTGTAAAGACATTGTGAGTGTCCTGTCGACTGTTTCAGATACTTTTTTCCTTTTAAATGCATGCGCTCGTGTTCCCTTCAACTGTAGCCGTTTCTTGGTAGCAGCATGGGTTTAGTCAGCTTGGGTTACTCTTGCCGGGTTTCATCAAGGGCTTGGCACTCTGTCGACTGCTTAGTTTCGTATTGTGTCTAATGTTGCCTTTTTTTGTTTCTTTTTGTGTGTATTTTGCAGGTACGGGCCTGGGGCTCTCGGCAGAGCCTGACTGCTAGAGAGCGCGTCTCCCGCTTGGTGGATAGGAGTTGTTTATCACAATGGAGATTCATCTTTATCGAGCATCATTGGCGTACTCAGTGGCCGAAAATTTATTGCCGACTAAAAGTTAGCAGTGCGAGAAATGTTTGCCGCACAACAAATGCACCGGAACTCCATTTTGGTAGACTTGGTGCTTGCACCCGCGAACCAACAGGCATGCAGGTTCTGCTACAAGTCTTGCTGCGCGGCCATCATGATCCCCGCTTGCGGAACAAGACTTCATGGACCCCCCCTCCCCCCAAGACCAGCATGGAATAAAGACATTTCCACACAGTTACTTTTTGGTTTGTTTACTTTGACTTGGCTTTTGGGTGCATGTAATGATGGAAGGCTAGAAAGACTGCACACAAACTTGTCCCAGGACAGCCGACATACTGCTCTATTCGGTATAAAATAGGTTGCCGCATGATTAAAATCAAGTGTGTTTCTACGTTTAGATTGTAGGCACAATTGATATTTCAATGACATATTGGGCTGCAACACTAAAAACTTGCAGTTTCCAACGTAATACTGTTGAGATTGGTTCTAACGAAGTCAACAGGGATCGGAAATCACTTCGCTATATCCACTATAAGTGACTTTGGTTATAATAAAGTACAAAAGGAATGGGAAATTGTGATCACTTCGCTGTAGCCGCTATTTCGTTATAACCGGTCTGGACCGTAAATGTTAAAGTTTGTATTTCCCCAACTTCTGTGTCTTAACCATAGACTCCTAAAACATTTGTGGCATCCCCACATAAAAGCAAGATGTTACAATTTGTGTGGTTCCACCACTATGCAGATCATTCTGCAAATGTAGTGCAAAGTAGAAGTGATGTTATGTACATCTTGGCATATTTCAGGTAATTTAAACACTTTTCTTTAATGGTTTCAAATGTAAAGTTTCTGAGACACGGGAGGCAGCTTCCACGAGCGGGCGTCTCGAAAAACGGATATGGTTGGCCTTGAAAAAGGCCGTTTGAAAAGGCTTCGCCAGTGCTGTCCGAGTGGTTGCCTATGAATGATAAGTAACATTACCATCATAGAGGACGTGCGACACAAGGCTTGCAGAACAATGTACAGCAACAGGGCTGCCGTGCACTGTCCAGCAGTCTTTGTGTATCACATCCTCTATGCTAATATTGTTACAAACCTTCCCCAGTCACCCTATCGGACAGGTCCGGCACCGGAAGAATTGGGTCGCTGGCGGGCAGTCGATGGCTTGCTGGCTGCAGGAAGAAAAGAGAGGGTGTGGGATGTCACTCAAAAGCTAATGTCTTCCTTTATAAGTAGGGTTCCATGTTTTCAGAGTTTAGTATTTTTTGGAAAATTCGATCTGACAGGGTCTTTACAGGAAAGTCATTTTTTTTATTTCTTCAAATTGGTCTGAAAACACGGAATCCTTCTTTAACCAGCAGGCACACTTTGTCACTACTAATGTACTCAAAAAATTCATGGTGCTGACTATGGTTTGAAATACTGTGTCAAATCATTTGTTTAGACAAGCATACAAAAGAAACCACAGGTGGCCTAGCATGGTGTACACCAAGTAAGCAATCTAATCTCGAAGACTGCATAAACATCGTGGCTCCCTGAAATCCAATATACAACATGTGCAATCTTTATTAAGGCACAAGCCTTATATGTCTCATTGTTCAGTCCTTGAGCGAAAACACCTCGGAGACACAAAAGTTACCAAAACGTTTACATGGCATCTGCGAATATTAATATTCCTCCAAAAAGACTGTTACCTGGCGTCAAACCAGCGACCTGTCGTTCAGTAGTTCAATGCGGTACCCCTCCACCACGGGCGGAGGAATACCGCCGCATCCGTACATTGTGTGCCCGTCTTTAATGCATCGGCGCTTGGGCTTTTGCCTTCATGTCATCTTAGGGATAACAAAAGGGACCCTGTGTTTTTTTTCGGAGCTAAATGCAGTTTGGCACAGCTTACCATGGTTATCGGTGGCGGATGACATCCAGGCACGACCACAGCTTGTGGCCTCTTGCCCTGCAGTGGCTGCACGAGTGGATTCGTGGCAGCTCCAGGCGGTGTCTGGCACAAACCCACTGTGCTCCCAGCTTCTTCTTGACCTGAAGCTTGATGAGCTCGCTCATCTTCCGGACCCCCAAGATACGATGGACGTGGTACCCATCTACCGCGAAGTATTCCCTCCTTGGGGCCTTTTCTCGGTTGAGGAAGAAGGGCTGCATGAAAGAAACATGAACAATTATCCAATTAGAAATATTCAAAGTTGATAAGGTGTTAAACCCTTTTCTATCAAGTATGTATAATCCTATCTGAAACAGAACAAACATACAACAGCTAATTCCCCACTTGTATCGTGAACACCTGAGGTACCCGAAAAATTACTGGCCAGCAATTGGCCACTCGCAGAACTAAAGAGCACTCTCATGTGGGGATGCTGTGAACCTCCCAAAGTTCGAGCTTAACGGGTATCAAAATTTTCAAAGCTTGCTCAGGTTCGAATTTGCAAAGTTTGTAATTTATTAACTCTGCCTGGGTTTAAAACGAAAAGATTGCTGCTTTCCAACACTGCCTTTACGGCACCTGTACTACTATGGTGCCGAAAGCTGCAATAGGAAACCGCCGTATTCATCCTCCGGTGTCATTGTTTTACCCCATGCATGTTAGTGTCATAAAGGAAGCGACCAGATGGCATCTCCGACAAACAGTTTCCACCACGTATCCCATTAGGACTTGCCATAATGATATAGCATTTTTGCTATACCATTAGGTCATGGCAGGAGCAATAAAGGAGATAGGAGACAATACATGTGCTCATTATCGAGGGGGAGTTAAGAACAACTTTAGATGGTTGGGGGTTTCTGCGGGGCGATGAGCGCTGGCGGAGCTCGACTAGTGTTAATTTTTTCCACCGGCGGAAACTTGAGGAATTTGAATGACACCCCGATGTGCTTCATGGATGGAACATTTAAAACTGTGTCGCCACTCTTCAGACAGTTATACACAATTCACGGTAATCTTCATGGCCATGTGTTCCTTTTTGTTTATTGCCTCGTGACTCGACAAACCCAGACGGCGTGCGAGGCGCTCTTCGAAGTACTGAACTTCGCCGCAGATCTTGCACTCGCACTAAATCTGAAAACCATGAGTACAGATTTCAAATTTTCAGCAATCAAACTGTATTCGGTTGTTGCTCCCGTCGTCGGACGTGCGCAGTTCCTGTTACACTCGTACCAATCAGTATGGAGGAATGCAACACCTAAAACTGGTAGGGCTTTACAAAAATTATGTAGATGGCTTTGCCATGAAGGTGAGGCAGCTTGCAGCTCTTTCGTTCTTGCCCGCCGAAGAAGTATCAGATGCCCATGCGTCCTTGGAACCACTCTTTCCACAAGAAGCTTCCTATCTGCTGCAATGGGGGGGGGGGTCAACTACCGGTTTGGAAAATCACGGCGCCGTGTTGGCCATGCTCTGATTAGAAGTAATCTGTGACACTGTTCCAGATTTTCTTTTTATCCTTCGTAGATGCTATGTTATAAATCGAGACACAATGGTTCTCCGTGTTTCGTCATTTTTACTTTTCGGCTCGGCATTCCTATATCAGGCATACCATAATTTTCCCACCCACCGCATAAGATAGGTGACGCCTGACATAGGATAATTTCAGCATGGGTGACGCCTGACATAGGATAATTTCAGCATTCCGATGATTTTGAATTTTTGGCGTTTAGAATGCTTCCTGTCAAAGTAGCTCACACTCTTGCACATACTTGCATCCACTTTCTTGTGTGGAACTCGATCCTTATGAATAGGCCCATCGATGTGCCACAAAACATGACACTTCATAACACGAATAATACGTATTTAGACTGCAGACACCACAAAAAGGCGAGTGGCCCCTACCCAATGCTACTGGATTTCGGATAAAATGCACAACTTACATCCGGGTTGATGAGGACAACGTCAGCCATCCGCCGCACGTTTTTCGCCAGCAGGCGGTTCAACAGCAGTCGGCGGCCCTCGGCTTCCTGGTCCACCCAGCACCTTGGCAGCACCTTGAACACCAAAATGGTGCCCGCAATGCTGCGCAGGTGCTCCACAAGCTCCTATAAATGAGTGAACAAGTTGTAGTGTCCGAATTTCGTGGTGTGCGACCACAAACACGAATATAAGGTGAAAAATAATCAACGTACCAGGATGTCCTTGACGATCACGTCCGGTGGCCGGCGGTTGGACAGGTCATTGCCCCCGACGTAGACAACCACAAACTTCACTGGCTTCAGCTGCCACCGCTGCACTTGCCGGAGCAACGACGCTGCGGTGGCCCCCCGACGCTAAACGTACACGTACGCACGCCACATGCGAACTGCAGGCGGCGTACGCTCAGCCACTTGAACTGGCTGTCACCCAGCAAGACTCCGTCCATGTTGAAGGAGAACAAAGACAGACAAATGCAACGCACAACCTAGTGCCACTAGTGCAACGAGTGCAACCGACGACTAAAAGGAAGGAATGGATTGGATCTGATTTCGGCAGATAGACGGATCGCCCCTGGATCCGGATGGATGAGTGGATAAATAAGATTGGTTACGCCCTTTGCAACAGAAGGTAGCTTGCGCCACCTAGCCTAAAAAAATGCATTCCTCCACTTCAGGCATGCGTTGGGGCCTTTGGAAGCTTTGGGTTCAACGTTGCCAATTCATGCCTGACCTTAACCCAAGAACAGCGACATTAAAAGTAACGTGGAATGGTTTAGACTAAGCGTGCGTATGTTTTCTTAAATAAAAAGAAACTTAAACCCAATAAATTAAAGGCATTAAAAAAACAAAAAAACTGACATTTAGGTGTTTTTTGGCGTAAAAAAACAACAAGAAAACACTTGCCTCGATCAAAGTTTAAAAATAAAGACACTAATTTTCTGTGAACTTAGAGCAGGTGCAGTGAAGCTTTATTTACGCCATTGAGAGAAAAGAAGTCCATTTGGGACACTGGGCCATTTGATTGAGCTAAACAAGGTATAAAAGGAGGCGAGAAGAATTTCTCGCATTTGGTTTAAGCTGGAACGCAAATTGCCAATGTACCTGTTCCCACTCGACTAACACACACTCCAGCTTGACCACATGGAGACAGTCAGACTTTTGCAAGTGCATAACGAACAGAGTTAGAGCCCAAGCAAAAACCAAGTCTCCTGATATCATGTTCGTCTTGAACCAGCATCGTAGGCTCCGACCATAAAGCCATAATAACAAATACGTATTACAATTTGCCTAAATCCTGGCCCCACGCCAGGCACCTCCATCACTTCAGAAAACTAGATATGAACCACTTAATTCCCTTCTACACCTCGTTCCTTTGGGGCATCGCATTCAAGACACTTGGCTAGATTTAATGCACACCATTGAAGGCATGCCTGGTTATTTCCGTGGTCCCAAGACTTCACATTTCCGTACATAGTTGGAACTCTCGGAACTGTTGTGGATATGCCTGGCGTCACTTTTGCGGTAGAAGAAACACCCAAATTATTTGTGGCACCTCTATACTTTTGGAGTTCAATTCCATATCGAACAGAGCAGAGCGTAAGCTACCCCGGCACAGGTTTGTGTGCAGGCTGCAGTCTTTCTATACTTCGTCTCATCTGAACATGGACTAACGCAAACGCGGGGTCCTAGAGTTAAACTGCTTTGCGCTTAGTCCATGTTAGGGGGAGACGATGTATGCCTCAAAGAAATGCTGCCACTTCCATCACCACATGCACCCAAAAGCAGGCAAAATAAACAAACCAGAAAGTAACAGTATGGAAATGGCTTTATTCCGTGCTGGTCTTGGGGGGCCCACGAAGGTTTGTTCCGCAAGCGGGGATCATGACGACGTCACAGCAAGACCTTGTAGCAGAACCTGCATGCCTGTTGGTTCGCGGGTGCAAGCACCAAGTCTACCAAAATGGAGTTCCGGTGCATTTGTTGTGCGGCAAACATTTCTCGCACTGCTAACTTTTAGTCAGGGCAACAAGATTTTCGGCCACTGAGATATGCCAATGATGCTCGATAAAGATGGATCTCCATTGTGATAAACAACTCCTATCCACCAAGCGGGAGACGCGCTCTCTAGCAGTCAGGCTCTGCCGAGAGCCCCAGGCCCGTACCTGCAAAATACACATAAAAAGAAACAAAGAAAAGCAAGCATTAAAGACACGATACTTAACCGAGCAGTCGACAGAGTGCCAAGTCCTTGATGAAACCCGGCAAGAGTAACCCAAGCTGACTAAACCCATGCTGCTACCAAGAAACGGCTACAGCTGAAGTGCCTAGAAATTGTCAGGGAACATGAGCGCATGCATTTTAAGGCAAACACTCAGGCTCGATACAGTTGTGATCAAGGAAGATCCCTGTTGCGCTGCAGCACACGAATCTACGAATAGCACAGTGCCTCGGCGAGATAAGTAATGAACACAAAGAAAAAAAATTAATCTGAAACTGTTGACACGATACTCACAAGGAAGCTCACAATGTTTTTACACACGTGCAGAACAAACATCATACCCAACTCACCTGCAAGCACCCTCAGACCTACAACCAAGACATGCAGTTAGAAAAGGAAGCGTATGTGGCTCAAGACAACTGTGTTAAAGGAAGATCCCTAACGTGCCGGAGCACACGAATGTGCCTATAGCACAGTGCCTTAGCCCCAGTGAAAATGAAGACAAAGAAAGAAACTGTCGACACGACACTCGAAAGAAAGGAAGCTGACAATGTATTTAGACACGGGCAGAACGAACATTGAACCTAACTTACTTGCAAGCACCAGCAAATCCCACAATTAAGACAAGCGTTTAGAAAAGCAAGCAAGCCATCTGGCTCGGGACAGCTGTGATCAAGGAAGACCCTTAACGCTTTCCAGCAACGAGCCAAACCAAGAAACACAGTGCCTCGGCCAGCTGCTGTTATGCAGTGAAAGCAGCTAAAGCCTTGAAGAAAACAGCAATTAGTACAAAAGGTAGCCATGATGGCAAGGCACGTGGATCAGGCAGTTTAATGAGTGCGAGTTTGATAGCAGTTACAGATTAAGACCCTTAATGGAAAGAATGCAGATAGGTCGAGGAAGACCATGCCCCACCCTCCAAGAGAGCACACGAGACCTGCTATCTTTATGTCCCATACACGTTGGCAAGTCCGGTCTCAGGGCGCCGCAATCTTGCTCAGAGGGGGTAGACTTGGGCATGGCCATAACCTGATTATGATGTCTTAGCAAGGCTTCGTAATGAGATTATGACGCGTCCGAGCGCACCCCAGCCGAGCAAGATGGCAGCGCCCTAAAGCCAGACTTGCAAATGTGTATACTTCGTGCAAATGCAATTCGGAGCGCAGCCGACGCCACGAGCAGGCGCAGCCAATCCGGCGCCGAGACCATATCACGTGACCCGCAGTTTTTGTGCGGCGGCATTCATAGCACACATTCACGTGACATGATTGCAGCGTGGCATCACAGCATCGGCCGCGCTCTGACTTACGGTGCACTTTGGAATGTACCTGCACCCGCTACGCTCACTCATTAATGATGTCATAAGTCCCTGGCTGTAACATAAGGTCCTCATTAGCTGATTCCCACTCCTCTCTCCGCCGGTCCTTCATCTCTCTTTCCTGCTCCTCCTTTTCCCGCCTCTCCATCTCGGCCTCATGCAGTTTCTCCCCATCTTGCCTCTCTCTGTCCTCCCTTTCCCTGTCCTCCTGCTGCTTTCGTTCCTGTACCACTTCATCATGTGCTAGGTCCGTTATCTGGCGGATGAAATGCAGGCGCCTGTCAACGCCCATTTGTTGCATGTAAAAACGAATGTGTGCCAGGGACTGCGCTATCTCGTTCATGTGCTCTGGAGGGCAGTCTGAAAACCTCAGGTTAGCAGCGGCTGCTCTGACGACCTGCTCCACTGGTGTGTTTCCACCGTCCATGGACCTCTTCCGCTTTACTGGCCGAACACCAGCAGGCCGAGGCACATGTCGGGGTGCAGCAGGGGGCTCGGTCACTTCCTCCACATCTGCAGGGGTTGGGCTTGGTGGATGTGCACTTTCTGCTCCACGCTGTGCAGCCAAGAAAGCAGCCGAGACCTGGAAGGGTGATGGTGGGTCCTGGAAATGCATTTGCCACTGTCAATATAAGCCAAACAGTCTAGATCAGGGCTCAGCAACCCTTCCAAGCAGCTGGACAAGGAGACGCGAAATGAATGTGGGGTCGGGCCAGACGGGGAACAAGTGTGTGTGTGTGTCTGTGGGGGAATGCTGACACATGCTTAAAATTATCTGTAATTATGAAGAAAAGGTTATTTAGGCCTAAATGCTTTAGCACTGCACTGATTTCTGAAATCTAGCCTAATCTAGCCTACAGAACACTTGAGCCCCTTCTCAATACACATTTTAGTTTTCAATATTGCTTGCCAAGATGCAAACATGCAAGTTGAATGTATTAGCAAATTATTATTTTGAAATTCCCCGACTTTTCCAGGTTTTCCCTGATAATTTCAAGTGAAATTCCCTGACCACTGTAGAGGCGGTTCAATATACAAGACCAGTACAACACAAGGCATTGAACACTGTGAGGATCATTTTGCACGGGCTTAATCCAACTTGCATATTCCAAAATATTCGGGTTCGTCCAGTCCGGATTAAACGAGCACTTTCTTGCCGCCGACATCGCCAGTGAAGAGGCCACTTCCGAAACAACCGTTTACACAGCAAGCATCAGTGTACTCCTTAGATTTGAAAATCCCAACATAGGAAGCCAATCTAAGAATTAACTTAACCAGTCCTCTTATTCATTATCAAAAAACATTGTGAACAAGTCCTCCAACTCATTTTCCACTTAAAGATCAGGAATGCTCCACTGGATAAATATCTTGAACTTGCCAGAAGTCTGTCTGCTATTATTTCTGAAAGATACATATGTTGTTCGAGTCCTTCCTCCCTCAAATCACGTAATACTTCACGTTTGAAAAGTTTTTGTTACCGGTCGCTGTGCAACAAGAAAATTTAGTGATTAGACTCACTAGAATCCGTTTCAACATAACTTTGCTAAACAGTTAAATCAATGACCCATCCAACCAATGACTGTCAGAGCGAGGCATGCAACAGCATACTGTCCGAGGTTGCAATCATCTTGCGGAGGGCTGTCACATACCTTGCTCTGTTGCTCTTATTGCCTCACGAGGGATGCAGCTGTTACCATTTTCAAAGTTATGTTGAAATGAAGCGTACTGCACGATCGGAATAGTTACGATAAAGCTTTTCCATCTGCGAGAATCCCAGGTTCGAGTTGAAGTGAAACATGAACCAGTAATATCAGACCGAATCAAAATCTGAAAGCTATGATGGCTTTCCTTTTACAAAAAACACAAACACAAAAAAAATCTTCTGTTCGGCCCAGCAACTGCACATGGGCACTGCGCCAGGGGCCGACCCCTCATCTAGGTGGTTAGCCAGTGTGCTCAGTATTTAAGAGATAAGGGTCATCCAAAAAAAAAAAAAGCAGCAATTGGTTGGAGGGGGGGGGGAGAAGGTGGTGCTGTTGGCATTATAAAAACGAGGCAGCTGTAAAGCCAAAGGAAGTGCCACAATGTGAAAGACTGTATAAAGGAACACACACAAAAAAGAAAAGAAATAGCTTTTGTAAGCTACAGCCATGCTCATTAGTCTGAAAGACCGAGAAGAAAGTAAAGACGGGCAAATAATCACCACAGGATCTTGGTCCTCAGTTGGCTTGGTTGTACCTGTGGTGCATCCAGGTGCCTGGCTGCATGATGGAGTCAGTCCTAGAATTACATAGAAGAGTTCAAGTTTCACTGCACATGACAACACTTGTGAAAGACACCTGGAAACGTGACTATAAGCCCACTAACATAATGACGATGAGACATCGCAATACATTGCATGCTATCTTACCTTCAGTTTGAGTGCTGGTTTGGCTTTCTGATGTTCCTGCAGCCTCAGACCTGCATAAACTTCCAGAGCCCTTTCTTTTACTCGGTGATTTTAATGCTCATAGTACCCTTTGGGGTAGTGACCATACAGATACACGTGGAAAGATAATTGAATCCATATTATTTTCACATCCGCTATGCATTTTTAATACTGGCCATCCTACATATTTTAGTCCATCATCCTTGTCATCTACATGCATTGACCTTTCTATTGGCAGTGCAAATCTGCTACCCGACTTTTCCTGGACTGTTGAACAGAATCCCCATGGAAGTGACCACTTCCCCATTATTTTAACATGTAAAGACACTCCTCAGTCTTTACCTACGCGCCATCCACGCTGGAAGTTTGAAAAGGCAGACTGGAGCCTTTTTAAGCAGTCGTCCCTCCTGGCTTGTTCTCGCCTCGATCAGCTTTCGATTGATGAGCTCAACCATCTTTTAACATCCCATATTCTCACTGCAGCCTCACTTTCAATCCCTCGGTCGTCTGGACAGCTTCCTAGACGACCGAAGCCATGGTGGAATGAAGACTGTAAAGAGAGTCGCAAGCAGCAAAACAAAGCTTGGGGTGTTCTAAGACGTTATCCAACTCGGGATAACCTGATATCTTTCCGAAAAATGAAAGCTCGTGCTAGGTACATTCGTCGCAAAGCGAAACGCGAGAGCTGGCAAAAATATGCGTCCTCTATCAATAGCAGTACTTCTCCCAAGGAAGTATGGGACAGGATTCATAAAGTAAATGGCTCATATCATGCTTTCACCATTCCACTTCTTTCCAGAAATGGAAAATGCCCAAGCAATCTTGAAGAGCAGGGCAACATTCTTGGCGAGCATTTTGAATTTATTTCCAGCTCGCAGCACTATTCGCCTGCATTTCTGCAACATAAAAGGAAAGCTGAAAGTATGGTACTGAAAACATCCGGTGGTGAACGCGAAGCTTATAATGCCCCCTTTACCTTACACGAACTGAACATAGTGCTCCAAAACTCTAAGTCATCAGCTCCTGGTCCAGATGGCATTCATTACTATATGCTTCAACATCTCCATCCTTCCACACTTGATATTGTTTTATACCTTTTTAATCGTATTTGGTTCGAGGGCTACTTTCCATTGGACTGGAGAATGGCAACAATCATACCCATACTCAAGCCCGGTAAGGAGCCATCATGTGCGGCTAGTTATAGGCCTATCGCGTTGACTAGCTGCTTTGGAAAGACTCTTGAACGAATAATTAATAGAAGACTGATGTATTTCCTTGAACTAAACAAACATCTAGATGTGAACCAATGCGGGTATCGTTCGTCTCGGTCCACTCTTGACCATTTAGTACGGCTGGAGACAGTCGTGCGTGAGGCCTTCGTTCATAGACAACATTGCCTATCTGTATTTTTCGACCTCGAAAGAGCCTACGATACAGCCTGGCGCTTTGGTACACTGAGGGACTTGTATGATCTGGGTATTCGCGGTCGAATGCTTCGTACCATTGAGAGCTACCTCAGCAGGCGTACCTTTCGTGTTCAGATAGGAACAACTTTATCTAAAGTGTTTGTCCAGGAAAATGGAGTTCCTCAGGGAGGCGTTCTTAGTGTCACGTTGTTTATTGTCAAAATGAACTCCCTTGCATTGGCTATCCCCCCATCGGTGCAATATTCACTCTATGTAGACGACCTTCAGATCTCTGTGTCCTCTTGCAATCTGTCACTGTGTGAGCGACGAATTCAGCTAACCATCAATAAGCTATCAACCTGGGCCAATCAAAATGGGTTTAAGTTTTCCTCAGATAAAACAGTTTGTGTTTGCTTTTCTCGGAAACGCGGACTACTTCCTGAGCCTGTTCTAGCACTAAACAATGCCACAGTCTCTGTGAAGCCTGAGCACAAGTTTCTTGGTCTCATATTTGACAGCAAACTAACCTTTGGTGCCCATATTAAGAATCTAAGATTAAAAGCTCACAAATCACTTAATATTCTTAAAGTCCTGTCCCACCGATCCTGGGGTTCTGACCGGACGTGCCTTTTGAGGATATATCGCTCGATAGTGCGATCACGACTAGACTATGGCAGTATTGTCTATGGTTCAGCTAGGCCTTCCATTCTAAAAATGCTCGACCCTATCCATCATCTTGGGTTGCGATTGGCGACGGGTGCCTTTCGCACGTCTCCTGTGCCAAGTCTGTATGCAGAGGCCAACGAGATGTCTCTTGAGAAGAGAAGATTTTCACTGGGCTTTATGTATTCCCTGAGAGTCAGGTCCATCTCTGATCACCCTGCACGAATGGCTGTGGAAGACATGCGCTCTGAAAGAGTGTTTCAGAACAAAGCCACAACTGTGCCTCCCTTCTCTTTGAGATTGAAAAGTGCCTGTGAGAACATGGGACTCGATTGGAGGCCTCCTGTAGTGCAGTCTACTGTTGCAGGAGCACCATGGGAGCACCCTGTTATTAAGTGTGATCTTTCACTCACGCAATACAAGAAAGGGGATACTCCCAATGTTGTGTTTCTTCAGGAATTCTTTGCACTGCAAAGTCAGTATGGCGAATATGTAAGCTTCTACACAGATGGTACAAAGACGGAATCTGCTGTTGGGTGTTCCATGATTGGCCCGACAGTTCAAATTGTTAGGCGAATCAACTCCTCTGCTTCTATTTTCACAGCAGAGCTCTATGGTCTGCTTGTAACCATAAGCTACATACTTGATAAAAAGCTATCTCGCTCCATCGTATACACCGACTCCTCAGTGCATTGCATGCACTGTCTTCACTGGGACCCCTCAAGCACTTCCTGCTTCTCGAACTGCGAAATAAGGTTGTTGCTGCCTCAAGAAAGGGATACGAAATCATATTCTGCTGGATTCCCAGCCATGTGGGCATTCCGGGCAATGAGGCAGCAGATCGCGCAGCAAGTACTTGCGTGAAGCGAACAGTTGATCTCCACGACATTCCTTATGCAGACTACAAAGCCCGTCTCAGGCGTCACGTAAAGTCCAAATGGCAGGCTGAATGGGATCAAGAAATCGGCAACAAGTTGCACATGATCAAACCTCTTTTGAGCGAATGGCAGAGTGCACGCCATCAGGAACGCTTTTTTGAGGTTGTCCTTTGCCGGCTCAGGATTGGTCACACTCATCTGACTCATGGCTACCTCCTTCGTGGGGACGATGCCCCCACTTGTGAGCAGTGTGACAATGCTTTAAGCATTCTACATATTCTAGTAGAATGTCCTGCTTATCATGAAGAACGTCTTTTGTATTTTTCGCATTTGTATCAAGAACAAGTCCCACTACACCCAGCTCTGCTCTTAGGTGATGATTCTCTTGTGACACACACTAATGTTTTCAAATTTTTAGATAGTATCGGCCTTCTACACCGACTGTAGCTTTTTAACCTACAGATCATGCCCATCACTCTTTTACCTTTTGGTACCCCATTACCATCTTTTATCTAATCACTGGCTACTAAAGCCTCTTTCTTCTTCCTAAACCCTTTCCAGCAATAGTCTTGTTTTTGGCGCTCTATGGCCTTAGTAGCTTTTGCGCCACAAACACCAAATCAACCAACCAACCAACCAGACCTGCATAATTTACAAAAAGGACCGTGCAGTTGCATATGAAGTAAACTGCATGAAGATCCGAGATATGATAACCAATGAGAAATATCAAGAAGTGTACCTTCGCAAAACAGTGGAGGTGCCAGTCAGGAAGCGCAAGCTGCCAAAGTAGATCCACTTTGGCTTGTAGACGTCCGAGGTTCCACAGCTGCTGCGCTCTGTTCCTGCCACCTTGGCCGCCTCCTTGGCGTACTTGTCCCTCAGGTACTTCCACTTTGTCCTGCAGATGTCGTCTGAAGGGAAATATGTGGATTCTAGTGTGAGACACATCTGACAGACATGATACACTCATGCAGAAATGTAAAAAAGATGACAAAAGTGCCATAGGCAATTGCAATGTTTTGTGGGCAACAAACAGCACACACAAATTGCACGTCCAAAGCGACTATAGTATGTTCACTGCTAGGCTAACAGGGCTGTAGAAGCTACATGCTCGTAGGAACAATCAACAATAGGGTGCATGCATACAATGTGGTCATACCCTCCGGGTACTCACGGCCATAGAATGGATCAGGCACTGAGGGGCAGGTGACTGACTGATATAGAGATAAAGTACATAGCTTTCACTGCCCATCAACTTAGCAGTGAATCAAGTACAGACATTTAATACCGATCTCACTGACATCTGCTATGTGTACAACGCTATGTATATTTTGTGGGCCAATTGGAACAAATCTATAAAAGAAGAATCGTAAAAAAATAATTTTGGGCGGTATGGCACTGTAATTTGTCATTTCGTTTTGTGAAATATTTGAAAAAATGCTTGGCTGAATCAAAAGGTATTATTAAATATGATTGATTGCCTGCGGACACAAAAGGAGTTCAGCCTTTTCCATACAACCGAGACAAAACTTTCTCGTGGGCTGAACACAAAGAGGAATAAAGGCACCGCAGTGATTATCTTCCTTCCTTCTCCTTTTCGTTTGAAACAACCGTCAAAACAATGCAAAAACGTGAGAAAAAAACTAGTTCTTTACAAGCATTACCGTCTTCGCCTGTCGATTTGGGAATGAATTTTTCGCAATATTGTTACAAAAGCAATCCAACACCTGGCTGCACCCTCAGGATAAATTACAATACCATGATACGTATAAGTGATTGACATGCATTTTGTTCACGTGGTCAAACGCTGCGATAACAAGATTCACATATCAAGAAAAACATGCGCAAAACACAAAATGCGCAAACACGATGTCAGGGATGCAATACCGTACTTACAGTGCACGATGCCCAACAGACGGGCGATCTCCTTCCAGGCGTTCTCCCGTTTCGGGTTGTCCTTGTGGTCGCGCCGAAGCTTCCCGTACAACCAAGGGTAGCTCTGCACGAGCTCGATGAACTGAAAGCACTTGCTTTGGTCATCAAAGACAGCAGCATCTGCGGCCCTCTGCGCAGCTTCTTGTCTCTGCGTTCGCAGCAGCCTTCTTTTCGGTCACCTTCCTCGCGTCGGAAACGGGAGGAAAATTTATAGATGCAGCCATACTCGCAAGCAAGCAAAGAGCAACTGTGACAGACTGGCCTACCAGACGGCGAAGAAACGCGGAGCCGGAACTAGTTTGCCCTCCACCGATTGGCCGGGACATAGGACCGCCCTACTACGTCGCAGCGCGTTTTCGTGCGCGTTCAGAAAGAAGTTGAAATCGACCAACTTTTTTATGCGCGCCCGGAAGAAGCAAAGAACCGGCGCGACGTCACGAAAATACGTCACATCCGGACGCTCACCACCTACGCGCGCAAAAAGAAGCTTTGGTTTGGACCGCGCTTTACTCGGCTCACATGTCTTCTGCTCAACAATTTCTATTTCCTTTTTGGTGTAGTTGTGAACTCTTCATTTTCACCAGCTCCATCCAGTTTGAAGGTAGATGTTGCCATGGCCAAGATTCTGAGACATTTAATTTAGTTCTCTCAAACCCATCCAGATGGTGTGTAAAACCGAGCGAGCTTCGAGGAGCATAGGCAGTTGACAGGGAGTCAGAGTCCTCTCCCGCTTTTTTTCCCTGCTCCACCTTCGACAGAGGCCGGCCAGCCGGGTAAGCGAGCCGAGCCAGGCGAGCCGACAGCATCGTGGGAAGGGCCCGTGAGCAAAGCTTTGTAGACATAAGTTCTGTCTGTTGGTGGTGAGGATCATACAATATAACGCTTTTCATCTTTCAAAGTTTTGATCGGTGTCATACTAGAAATAGTATGCTGTAGTGGACTGTTGTGAGCAAAATTGATTTAGCCACTTTCTCTAAAAAAACTTTGTCTGGAATGATTTGAAATGAAATCGTCCGTGCGGAAAACTCCACGCTCGCCTGTATAATTAGTTTTTGTCAGTATGATAACAATCTCAATTTCTGCTGAAACAATGATAGAAAACAGTGTCTTGCCGAAACGGAAGTTGGTATACGATGCTCTTTCTAGGTATTTCCACGTACATGCACATTTTGACACAAAACATGTGGTCGGCTGTTTTTATTATTTGAATATGCGTTGTTGGGTAGATGTCTCAAAAAAACTTGGTGCAACATCCTTTGGAGAACGGCATGGAACTGTATCCCACAGCTGGGGATAAATGCTACTGTAATGGGAGGATCGCTATCGACAAACATTCTCGTGCCGTGCCGGTTCAAATGTCTATAAATCATGGCAAGCTTGGTTAAAGAGACTCTGATCGATACAATGTCCCTTTAAATATATGATAAAGTGTGCATGCACCTGACATACAAATTAACAGCGCTGAATTCCTTGATTGAGATATGCTTGAATTACTGCCAACAAAGAGCAGAAGGCTTTTCGATTATAGGTTGACGTTTCTCGACCAGATCACGGTTTTATTGAACTAAATCTAAATTAATTTTTTAAATTTTATTTCAGTACCGTCAAGGCCCGAGGGCATTACGGAGGGGAGGGGCAAGTAACAAAACATAATATAAACGTAAATAATGATTTTAAAGTTCTTGCCGGAAATATAATACAGTAATAAACGGCAGAAAACTGAAGTTCTACGTTAAAGGAAAACGGTGAATCGAAATACCCTGAAAAACACTTCAATAAAAACAAAGTTTGAATGTAGTCAAAGCTGGTATGACAATTTTTATTAATAGAAGCATTAAGGCTGCGCTTCCGGAGTACTCTGTTATGCTGGAGAGCATCCGTCCATATTGAGGGCATTGTGGTACCTTGTGCGCGGCGAAGTGTAACCTGAATGTTTGGTATTAATGCGGAGCAATAACTGTCCCATAGAGCAGCGCGAGTGTTGTCTGTATTAGCAAAAACAGCGCCTAAATTACCTATTGACGAACGAAAAACAAAAAAAAAATAATGGCCAGTAAAGAATGTTTTGTTGCAAATCGAAAGCCGCCTGTCTGTGTCGTCCTTTTTGTGTTCCTCTTTCGTCACTAGGTAATCTATATATTAATGCGCTCAACCCACCAAGCGCCTAAACTCCCAGTGGAAGCGTAAATTTCCAGTGCGAGCGTTCGCACCACTCGGCTTCGAGAAACATGATAGAGAACTTGGCGCACCGCTCGGCTTCGAGAAACATGATGGAGAACTTGGCGCACCGCTCGGCTTCGAGAAACATGATGGAGAACTTGGCGTCACCTGAAGCATCTCTCCCGGCGCCGCGCCGAGCTTAGCACTCCCGCCACTGCCTCACCCATTGGCTTAGCAGACACCACCGAGCCAGGGCAAATGCATTACGTGAAATTAAATTGTAAAGACACCTAAGTACTTGTTATGAGTTGTGAATGCGAAAGCATTAATGTCCAATTGAACGCCGCATATCCTGCAGCCAAACTCGAAAACATTACTCGCAGCCAGGCTTGTACGTAACGCGTTACAAGTAATGGATTGCTTGTAATCGATCACATTTTACTGTAATTTTGTAGCACTTCAATTACTTCCTTTAAAGGGCAACTCAGCTTCATTTTTGGTTTTGAAAAACATTGCAGTCCTCTTCAGTATCGCCTAGGAAGACCACACAAACAAATATTTCGACGCAGTTCTGTCTAAATGTTTCTTAAACGGTCCGGCAAACTTTGCAACTCGCCAAGTTGCCGAAATCGGTTGACTCAAGCGGGCGAATTCAAGCGCGGCGCAGTCAAGGCTACGGCATGGGCGTAGCCAACATTGAGCTAAATGTCGTCACCATTGCCCCCTTTTGCTTGTTTTTACGTCTCCGGACAAGCGTAGCGGATGACGTCAGCAACGGTTCCTCTCGGCGCTCAGCGGTGTCCACGTGATTGGCGTAACGCGGCTGTGCAGAGCGCTTCATGGGAGCCGTCCGGCCGCCCCACCATGGTCTCGCCGTTACCGCCGTTTCCCCGCGTCTTAACCGCCGTCGTCGTTTCACCGGTTTTGATTATTGTCTCGGAGAGTCCACACTAGGACACCACGTGCGCAGACTTATGCCGCAGTTTTGCAGACATTGTCGAATGTCGAAGACATCAAAATGTGGTGAAGAATGCGGTGCAGACGACACTAGCACCTGGCACACGCCTGCCCCAATCCCGCCCGTCGTTGCGTAGAGGATCATGTGACATCTCTTACCACGTGATGGCCATGTTCTTGACGGCCCGAGGCTAATGTTGCCGGACGGAGCCGAAGTTTCGGTTTCGATTTCTGCTCGTAGTGTCTTTTGCTAGGGTTTTTTAATGTGAAATCACTCAATATCCCGAAATCTTCGGAATTGAGCGGTGTGGCCCTTTAAGGAGTAACAATCTTTGTAATTGAATTACTTTTTTGCTGTAATCGATTACAAAATTACCCATTACAATCTTCCTCAATTTTTTTTTTTTTTTTAGGGGGGGGGGGGCACATGACATGACATGGGAAGCGTGCTGGAGTCACTACTGCAACAATCTATTTTTTTTTCCCGAAAAACTAAGCACGGGATTTTGAGGATTAGTAGGCCACTTCACTGTGCTTCTTTTCCTTGGTAAATTTTTTTTTTGTGTGCACCGGAGACTACGTTTGGGTATGAAAAATGACCTTATCCAGCCTTTTGTGAATAATGTTTTTAAACAGCGCTCTTTTTATTTATTTTTTTCACAAGAGGGATTGGGTGTGTGGCGTCACTCACTCAGCTTAAGACAAAAACAATCAAGGCTTTTTTTTTTTTAACTGAGTGCAAAATTTTAAGGATTATGCTATTGTAATAAAAAAACTTGAATGAAAGGTAACCTGGGAAGGAATCAATTACTTTAGAGTAATTTTTTATTACTTTCTGAGGCTGTGATTGTAATTGTAATTGGTTACATTTTACAGCGAAGTAATTGTACTTGTAATCGGTTCTCTTTCTTAGTAACGTGTCCAAGTCTGCTCGCTGTGCAAAACTCGAAGGAGCACTCAGGGGCGTTCACTTGGACATTAATGCTTTTGCATTCACAACTCACAACAAGTACTGAGGTGCCTTCTTTAAATATAGAATTGGTGAACTGTTTTGTAGCAAAGAAGATCGACATTCTTTGGTGTCCTGGTAAACAATAGCTCTAGAGACTTTGCTAGTGCTGTCTCGAGCTGAGAAAAAGACGGTGTATGGCGTACAAACACGTTTTATTTCAAGCACGTTAGTTGACTCAAGATTACTTAAAATTAAATTTCTACACACTTGATGAAATATTTTACTTGCACAAAATGATTCTAAAATAAACATAAATTAAACATAAACATACAACACTTTTTAAACCGCTTTATAAAGATATCATTCATTGGTCAGCTGGTGAACAACTGTCAGAAATTCGTAAACACTTCCCACCGTGTCATTTATCTCCTCTTGCTGCAACAAAAGACTGATTTTAGCAAAATATGCACTGGCAGGACTTACATTCCTCTGCACTGCAGATATACATGTTTTGCGTTGAAAATCACATGCTCCAAAAATAGCAAACACCCCCCAAAAAAAAAGCTAGACGGTAGTTTATGTTTTACCTACACATTTTTGGCAAGCAAAGTTTACGGAGAGCAAGCCCATGGTCGGAAAGCCACTTCCACACACTCTACACAAAACACATTGCTACAATATGAGGCAGGGACCTCAGATTAGATGTGCTCATTCAGGTGAACAGAGTTTACATGGAGCGCTCCTATAGACCGACACGCTGTTTACAAACAAGCCCGCATTTGCCCACACAAGGTGTGGGCACTGCGCTTGCTCCGAAACGTAATTCGCGTGAAGTGAAGCCTCTGCACATGCGCAATGCCGTCGACAGCGCCACCGCAGTTGCGTGACGTCAGGGCCGCGTGTTGGTCTATAGCAGTGAATTCGAAAGACTTGTCATGTATCAGGTGCACAATGCTCCATTAACAAGGCACCAAGTTTGACTAGACATGATTTTCCTTGTAGGATTTATCCGTGCAAAAAGGCTAGTGAAGGGTTATCTGCATGTAGTTTCCCATTTTCCTTCTCGTAAATCGTTTGACTACAATCACTCGTTTTCGTTGTCTGCGCTCTGCAGTGCTTTAGACAGCATGTCACGGAGTTTTGTGCGTCATTTTGTTGTAGTATGCACACCAAGAGAACGCAGCTCCGTTCAGATCTCTCCCACACTCATGCTCTCAAGATCTAGCTCTCTGGAGAACGGAGCAGAATCGGCAGCGGAACGCTGCCATTTCTTCCCGACTCTCTCATGCCACCTGCCGTCTCCAAAAATCGAAATCTGATTTGACATATGGCCAGGTGCGTACGCCATTGGAGAGGACCTCTGACCGTTTTGCCAGTTTCATGGCGTCAGCAGCCGGGTTCCACTTGTTAAATCTTCCGTGATGAAATGTTTTGAGCACGTCGTTCTTTTCTCCAGACCTTGGCTTGAAAACCACCCAAGACACCTGAATTCCGTGCGCTTAGCAGGAGCGTGATGAACGAATATGTGAATATTTTTGTCTTGCCAAGATCAATGAAAGCAGCAAAGAAAGCTCCGGCTTTTCTTCACTGACACATCACATCCAAACTGCCTGGCTTGTCTTGAAGCGTCTCAAAAGAAATAAAACAGAAGGCTCTGTATCCAGGTGATGTTGGCCTTTCAGTTTTTCAGGGAGATTTTGCAAAAGCTTTTGGCAGTCCTCCTGAAAGCGACGCAAACGCGCGCCTTTCTTATCGTCTTGCCATACGGCGAACTTCACCCCACAACTGTTTTCTATGTCTATGAACTTATCTATGTGCTCGTGCTTTTGGGCAATTGCCTTGGATTTCCGCTCTCATGGTCGAAATCCCCCATCCCAACTATGATTGTCACGGAGGCAGGCCCCACTCTCACGCACATATAGAGTTTGTCTCGAGATAATCGAGCGCCCAGGCTCCGCGGAAAAAATGAGCGGGGTACTGGACTCGATGGATAGCCAGAGCATCAAAAGCAGTGGAGCTTCAGATTTTCCAGAAGTTCTGTGGCTACGGATGGAGCGTCGTTAAAGCGACAAGTCTCCGATGTCATCACCGCTGCAACCTTCTTCGCTTTCGGGTCTGCGTGCAGCAAGGGCTGTAGAAATTGGAAGAAGCAGACTGGAGTCCGTCATACGGCCGGTATGCCTCTAATCGCAAAGTTGACTCCACCCAGCAACCACCGCCTTGTTTTTTTATCACAACGCTGATTTGTTCTTGCGAGGTCTCGAAAAGACTCGCGTGCCAAAAAGTAGTTCTCTTGAATTGCGACAAGCGCTTCAGCAGGCAGTGCAGTTCATGCGACTGCAAGCGCTTTTTCGGGTCCATGACAACAAAAGAAAGTAGTCGCCCACGAGATCTTTTTGCTGATGGTGCACCATCATCTCCTTCAAGTTTTATAATTGGGGTTGGGCACCACCAGCTCCCGTAGTGTCGCATTTTGTTCTTCAACCGCTTCGAGGATGGGCAACTTTAACTTCTTCAAGAAAAGAAACTTTTCCCCCATTATATCTCCCGGTGTGTGTCTGACGCCCAGCGCGCGAGAGTCTGCCATCTCGCGGCAGCTGTTAATTATCCTCAGACTCGACAACTCCTTGGAACGGTCCACCACATTTCTCGCCAGAACATGTCACTGCATGCAGGAATGTCTGGCATTGAAGCAACAGAACTCGCAATGCTTTTGTCAGTTTCTGGCCGAAAGCTGACAGTATGGTGGGACATCACACCCTTTGGGCTCTTGGAAAAATTGCTTCACTTGAGACTGGACAAGCTGAGGTCGCCGCTGTGGTACGTAACTAATTCTATGTAAAAGATCTTTAGGATCTACAAGGTGTTCCTTCCACATTTAGCCTTGAAACTGCGGTAGCAGATCCTCTACAGAAAGCGCAACACCGCCGGGCTACGGCCTTTAAAGCTTTCGTTGATCGGTTTTTCTACCGCCTTCAGCAACCTTTTTTCCTCTGGTTGATGTTAGTGCTATGCGTTCAGAGATTTAGTGTTTCGGCTTTCTCTCACGATTGCGGCGTTTTGTTTGCCAGGTTTTCTATTCCCAGCTGATACCAGCACAGAAACGGTGGATTTCAGCTCATCAGTTAGGGTTCTTTCATTTAGCTCTCTCTTGCAGAACGCACTCACGGGTCCGAAGCGACGCACGAAAGTTTTCAGTGCCGCCGGCCTCGGTGGCTTGAGCAGCCGTGCTGGCACCGACGTCAATGGTAATGTTCCGTTCCTGCAAATGAAAACTTTGCTTGTTGTGCCTTTTCACATTTTTGTACTGGCCTCGGTTGAGCAGCGCGGCAACCGCAGCCTCTGCTCCAGTGACTCACTGGCGGTTGTCAGGGACTACCTGGTTAGGTATGCAACACTGAACGGTTTCTGTGTACGAGTTACACGGTAGCACTTTTTCATGGTGTACTTTCCTCACCATAAAATTATTAAGCATTAGCTTGAGCACATTTAACTCAACAGTGACGCGGATGACGCCTTCAGAGTTTCCCCTCCATTCTTTAAAAGGTGCTTACTCGTTGTACTGGAAAGACATCGCAGGTATTCCTGTGGGAATCCATTCACAAACACTCTTTTATTGACATCTGGCGCTTCGGAGTACGCCTCTGCACCGCAACGGGGACTGGATTGCAACACTCTCTCTGAACTTGTTCTCCCGTTCACGCCAGCTCACTGGCAGATTGAGACGCTCGAAGTCCGGTCTGCCGCGAGGAGCCATCCAGTTGTGTTCCCTCTTGTGGAAGACCCACCGAAATAAGTCAAGGTCGAACTCGACCCTCATAAGTCCGCTGGACGTCCTAGGGTTGGCAAGCTTCTTCTGCAGCTCGAGATGATCTTGTCCGTGGCAGAGTTCGGGCCGACTCTGGGCCGGTGTTCTTGGATTGGGGAATTCCCTGATGCACTAAGTTTTGAGGTTCCAACGGGGCTCCAGAGTGGATTGCCACTTTGAAAGGCCCTCCAGTGGACCAGGAAACCCTTGCTCTGCATAAATAAATCATGACAATTGTAGTTTAAACTGCGTTTTTGCGCACATTTTCATAAATTCTCTCCTTTATTACGCACGCTATAAAAACGATAAGGCGGCTCTATGTGGGACGAACTGGTGAAATAGTTGAGAGAGAAGCGTACAATGTTTTATAATCGAGCTACGAAAACACGCTTTGTGCTTTCTGTTTAGAGACGTCTTGCCAAGACATATTACCGACGCCTGTAACTCTAGTTTAATTTCAAGAGCAGGCAGAGATGTTCGGTTGGAGTAGAGGACAGCGGTGGATCAAATGGGGGCGTGTCGTTTGTCCCCAACCATTCAATCTCCCTATTACCTTAACTGCCCTCCTCCTTGCTGACTGGTTGACTGGCATGGTGGCTCACGTCGACCAGCTGGCTTTAATACGCTTGGCGGAGGAGTCATGGGTCATGAAACGATTTTTCAGCTTTTCCTTTTTAGCTTTCCTCCTCAACTCACAAATCGCACATTGAACCAAACAGTTCAAGAAGACGAAAAGAGGGACTCCCTTTGCTCGAACCCTCGTTTGTTTTCCCGTACATAGCCATTCTCCCCCTGAAGATTAGCCCGTCCCTCAAAACTCGGACAAAGTTGCTTTCCCCACCCCCGTCTCACCTCTAAGCTGACAGTGCTGTGGAAGTTATGTGCTCCTTGGGCCAGCCACACTTGCCACATGATCACACTCCCTTGTGCAGAGAGAATAAGGTCAGGCGATGAAAGGGAGCGCGGCTGATTGGTCTGGCAAGCACATAGCTTCCACCACACTGTCAGCTTAGGGGTGAAGGGAATGAAGTGAGGTCCGGTGTCGTGTGATGTGCATCTAGGCCGGATCGCTTTGGGTACCATGGATGTATCACAGTGAAAAGGCAGAGAGCTTTCAAAAGGGGAGAAGGTACGAAATAGTCCGCTGTGTATTAAAATTTTTGTACCGAAAATCAGGCTTTTGTTTTTCTACCATCTTCTTTGGACCACTAAACGATATGCTATTAGTAAAATCAGTCTAAATTCTTTTATCCCAGCCCAAAATTCGTTTCATGGGCCCTTTAATAAGGTATTTCTCTCTCTTATTTAATTTGCCAGTTTGGCACATCGCAAAAGAATATTAGAACTTCCTCAATAGGAGTGCGAACAATACTGTGTTGGCTCACACGCCCAGTGTGCTTCCGGTTTTGAAATACTCTGTGGCCAGGCGAATCTGCCCTCCCATCACCAACGATCGTCAGCTGCTGTTCCTGCAGCAGCTGTGGACTGCTCCAGCTGATGCTTGTTCCACACCTGGTTTTGAAAGACAGAGCATTCCTATAATGTAAACGGGGCTTCACTCTAATGTAACTGGGCTTGGGTGGAGGATAAACAGATCAAGGTCCCTCTTCTGCTATCTACTGTTACGTCTGAATAAATTAGTTTTAATAGTGCAAGGGTCTGGTATGTCCAGAGCCCATTATGCACGCAGAGAAAGAGTTCGATCCTCATTTTTCGATTACACCTGTGGGAGGAAACCCGATTTCCTACGGCACTTAGTTCCTGGGCCCACTTGTTTCGAGCGATAGTTGGAAGAGCACAAGAAGGACAGTGGCAAGGAGCCTTCTGCATGTTGTGCTTTAGCTTCAAAGTACCTTTTCAATAGACCTTATTCACTATTAGCGCCATCTCTCGACGGCCGCACGAACCATCACAGCCTCAGCGCCATCTTTGAGGCTTCATTGGCCGACTTCCTACTGCGTAGTTGTCAGTTTGTCTTCGCTCTCCGTAAATCGTAACTGCTCTGGCCTTGTTTATTCTTCAAGAGTCGCTATGACGTTTGCCGTCCCGGAATGGACTACGGACATCACCAGGCTGAAGCTCGTTGACGGCCCCACGTAAACCGCTTTTATTCGTCGCGAACTTTATCCGACCGGCAGAGCCGGTGCAGCTAGCAAGTTCGTCACAGTGTCGTATGTCAATCTGCCCGACCTGCGGACGATGCCTGTTTTTACGAGGTGAGATTTTTGTGCCATACTTATCACAATGGCCATTCATGCGAAAGGAGTTGTTTCTACTCACCATTTTCGTGTTCACGATCTGCGGGAAAGCTGGTAGTCTGGAGAAGCGGCTCGCTCTTGTGTGCGGATAACTAACCGCGTTGGTATGATCGAGTCGTATGTTTTGGGCACTTGTCGAACAAAATGGTAGCCTCCGACTGGAGGACGAACGAGCTTGGTACTTCTACTGGATTTCAGTGCATCAGTAATCACCCTTGTAGTACCGTAACACCTGCTTGCATTCCTCGGGCATTCTTCTGTTGATCAGTTCTCTGCCACAAGCGCAGTTCACTCAGCCTCAGGAACAAGAAGTTGACCCATGTTGAAAATATTCTACTCACTGTACTCTGAGAGATGTTAAATCTGTTGGCCCGGTCCTTTTCGAACAAACCCAACCTAGCTTCGCTAGAGGTGAGGAAGAGTTGTTCCTCGACTGTGAGTAACGGTGACGCCTACGGTTCTGTGTCCTTACGATGTTCCGTACTGTATGTGGCTTCCCTGCACTCCGGGGTCCAAATACTTCCAACAAGGCTTGAAAACCCTGTAGCTTGGGAGTCCAGTAGGTAAAGAAAGTCAACATTGCTGTTTTTTGCCTTGTCAAGGGACTCCTCAGCTTGGCCGTCATGCTGTTGCGTGATATCTTGAGCAGCTGTTTTCTTCTTCAAGTCTGTAGTTCTTGTTCTTTACCTGTGGAGTTCTTGCTCAAGGCGCGCAATGTGCCTTTGCAGTTTCTGCAGCTCCTTGTCCCTTTCATTTTCTGTGTTTTTCATTCTGTAGAGCATCTCCTGGATGTATCTGCTGTGCTTTGAATGTTTTCAGTGTCGCTCTTCGAAGTTCCATGCTGATGTTCTCAGGGGCCTCGCCAATGGGTACACTTGCTCTTCTCGCTTGTAGTTGTGGAGGATGCATACCTGCTTCAGAGCTTCCTGAACCTTCGGCGCCTTCCGTAGTAATGTTTCTGAGCACATATTTACTCTTAGACATGCATACTTCAGTGTCATGATCACCGCAGAAAGTAAATATTTATTGGTGCTATGTGCGTGCTTTAACATTTCTCTCCACTGTGATCAGTGAGCATAAAATCTGTTGCTTTCAAAATTTATTCTGTTCTGAACAAGAAAACAGCTCCCCCAGAATGAGGTCGCTGCGTTGGCAAGCGGGTATGCGCGAGCATCAAACGCACATCACACAGCACAACAGCAGCCACACTCCGCACCCCTACTTTTGTCGCGAGTGCGTTTGCTGGCCGCTTCCAGGACATGCACGTTGCTAGCGCCCACAATATCGCTCTTCGCCCGTGGCATTAAAATTCACGTGTGAAACAAGGTTATGCTTGCCTAGTATAGTGATACAGTATAAATTGACCTTCTTGGCCAAAAACAAGCAACGTAGAAACGAAGTGCACAGAGTCGCAGATAAGGGTTAACAGTGCCAAAGCGGCCGAGCCTTGTCTACGTTGAACGACGCAAGATCAGCCTCGTCTCACGGTTGCTCATGCAGCAAAGCTTAGACGAAAGCGTGGACGCTTGCTATGATACAGTGATGGCGAGCGGTACAGAGGCACCGTAGACCAAGGGGGTGTGTTTATTCCGCGGTAGAGCCATAGAACATCCGCGTAACTGCTCTTGAGCAACTCTCTGACACCGTTAGCAAAACGCTACGGTTCTCCAAAGGTTGGTTGTCAGCAACAAAACTCTAGATCAAAAAAGTTCGCTACGGTCCGTACCTTTTCTCCGGTTATCCCTTATTTCCACGTTGCTCACACAGCGTGGACACAGCAGTGGTGCGGCATCTCGGGGTTCAGCCACCGCAATAGTAGCCTCAGAGATGGCGACGGGAAGAGGTTGGTGCAGCGCGTGCGACAGGTGGCGTGCGAATCTAATTAAGGTCTTCTATTGGAGGAGGGAGAAACACCTTCTGGATCATGAAGAAGGTCCTGTAAGTAAAGCAGGCTATCCCCATACCAGTCGGCGTCCTCAAGGTCTTTTGATGCAGCAGCCAGTAAACAAAGCTGAGGCAGCCATGAGGATGTTGCTAACTGGCTTTCACCTGATGATCGGTTGGCTACACCAGTTATCCACGTGGCCATTCTTGCAAATAATGGAAACCTGGAGACAGCAGCCGTGAAGACTCTTGTCCATGTGAATGATAGAGGCTGCACAGGTTTGGCCCTTGTCGAACAGCACATCAAGGCAGGATATAAAGACAATGAATTTTTTCTCTTCCACCAGGGATGGCGCTTGCTTCTCAGGCCTGCGATACAGGAATAACGATCATCTAAACAACTGACCTATTATTTATGGATGATCCCATAAACCCTGGCTAAACAGAACCTTCACACAAACCTCTCAAAGCTGTCTTCCGATGGAGAATAGTTAAGGTCGGCATCTTGTCTTTGCTGCTCGCCCGAGAAATCGGGGTCCCATGGATCCGAGGAGTGCAATGGGGAGAAAGACCACAACAGTGTCCCAGAAACGTCTGTCTGAACAGTATGGGTCCTTGACGGTGGCTTGATGCATACTTGGATTGCTACCGAACAGTGTGTGGCTTTAGAAACATGCCATTTTTCAATACAATGAACAAACATCCACACGCAAAGGCAGAAGGTGGCTTCTTCCTCCCCTTCCTGCAAATGCCACACAAGAATACACCTGTGCCCCCAACCCCCTTTCTTCTCAGTATGAGAGTCTTGGTCTGGCCCTACCTTCACAGCATTGAGCTAAGCGTCCAATCAAAGAGCTGCGTCTGCAGCCCTCGTCCAGTATATAAAAAAAAACTGGTTTTGAGTTTTATGCACAAGCTACTATCTTATGACACCAGTTCATTCTCTATATCAGCAGTTCCTAGACTTTTGGACATCACGTGCCGCCTGACCCACTCGGAGGCTATTGGAGACCACAACTGAGCAGGATATGAACTATGGCTATCTCTGCATGAACATGACCATAGTGCATCGGATTGAGAGGAGACAACTGTGCTTGGAAGGAGAATGGTGGGGTGGGCAGATAAGATTGGTTGATGCTAGCTCTAATCTGCTATGGTTGCATCCATGTAACCCCAGCATAGGATTATAAAGCTAACACAGAGAAAGGCACACTATGGGGGACAAAAGATAATAATATATTAACAGCTGCCCAGATTACACAGGTATTTCGTATGGACAGGGGTGGAACGGCTGCGCCATTTGCGCCATTTTGCGCCAGACGCATTTGTCTGCGCCATCCTGCGCCATCTTGGGGAAACTGCGCCACAGACGATACCTCGCGCCATTATGCACAAAATTGCAAAACGTGCGCCAAAAAAAAAAAATTGTATTTTGTCTTGGTTTTGGTTTTTATCGACTAAATTGGCAACAATGAGCGCGTTTAGCTTGGTCGACATTGCAATCTTTTGTTCTGTTTATTCTCCCTGTATATCCCGAGTCGGAAGCGCGCGAAAAAACTGAGGGTTCGGATTCCAAGCGCTACACCACCTGCGACTGGATTGTTATTCTTCAACCATAAGCAGTTAAGCAAGTCAGCCGAGGTGAAGTCGAGTCGTTAAGCGTCAGATTGCCTGAGGCTCTGCGGCCCGGGATCCGAACACCAGCCAGTAAAAAACAAATGAAGAAAAGATTCATTTTTGTACCTCATCGTTAGAAGTTGGAACCGCATTCCCGCAAGATAAATCGTGATTTGATAGAACTGAAACGCGGTCCGATCCGAAACCTTGCTGGCCAGCGGCTCTCACGCGAGCGTTAGATCAGTTCGGCATACTTTAACCTTGCTCCTGCTTATCCCTTCAAATACGATAACTCCGTTAATCGTAGCCTGCTGCTTCGATATTGAGGTGCACAATAGGATAAACTCGAAATTCGTTACCCTGTTCCTCCGCGCAACTGCACGTCGGTTGCTTACGCACGTCACGTGGTGCGCACATACAATTACTATGTCAAGCATGTGTGGGTTGTGCAATAAGCAGTGAGGGTTTGCATTTTGAGCAGCTGAAAGCCACTAAGAAATTATCAAGGACACTATTTTCAGAAACATATGGTTCTTACTTTTTGGTTCTCATTAGGGCTCACAAAGTTTCAAGTTTTCGCATCTGTTACACTGTTATCCCATCTACCTAGGTCCCTAACCACTCATGTTCATCTGTGCTACTAAGCACAATTGAAATTGCTCTCGTGCTTGTCTAAGACACAAGCTGAAGTGCAATGAAAGCTGATCTGAGCTGCTCCTAGCCTGCTCCAGAATGTAGTTTTAGCTGCTCCCAACCTGCTCCAAAACAGCTGTTTCAGCTGCTCCCGTGACTGCTCCCAAGTACATTTCATGAGTTCCACCCCTGTATGGATCGAAACTCTATTATCATTTCTTTTCTTGGCATTGATGCAATAAAGCAATGCAGAAGCCTACAGAGCTTGTAAAACAATGATGGACCTTTCTAAATAAGTTTGTCTCATAGTTATCTGCCACTGAGTGGCTCCAATCTCCCACAGTGGTGGTCAAACTAAAAAGACACTTCTCTGAGGTGCAGGGATAGTTGAGGGAATATAAAAGCGCGGTAAACCAGTAATGATTGTCTGGGGAATACCAGGAACCTTATGAACCCAGTTTGGGAAGAGTTGCACTAACAAATGTTCAGAAGTGAAATTCTAATTATATTAAAGTATGATTATATATCACCAATATTATAAAGTGAAATCTGGGCCATGCCAACATATTCATTTCAGTGAAAGACCACACCTGCATTTCTTCGCAAGCCTGCCGTCTGTGTTGGTGCACACTTTTTCTTGCACTGCCTGGATGCTGAGTGCACAGAAGGTGTACCTGCACTTGTGACCCTTTGGGTTGCTAAAAAGAGTCCGGGAAAAGCAGTGAAGGAAACGACGAAGTCACATGAATTATCTTGAAAATATTTAAGTGATGTACTGTACAGATGTCAAAGGTGGCAACCAGTTACGCAATCTGGAGATGCGTTTGATAATTCCATCCAAGGCGGGCTACAGTAGCCTGCCTTGGACGGCCTGGTTTTCTACTGCCTTGCAGTAGAGCACCAGTTTGGTGCGTGTGCGTACCTGTAGGCATGCTGGGGCTGCCTGTTTGTGCCAAGGTGGTTGGGATGTAGCAACAGCGAAGAGCCAGCTGGTCGATGCACCCTGGGTCGCTATGGACATGGATAGACGAGCAAATAAAGGAAACAAATGAGTCATATGGAAGCACCAGGAGCAATGGATGCGATGAGATGCTCTTGGTGGTTCTGTACAAGGCAGGCTACACCGCTTAGTGGACAACCAGTTTGATGCATGTGCGTACCTGTGGGGTTCCTGGGGCTGCCCTGGGTCGTCGTGGATGCCGCAGAATCAACCACACCGCTCAGGGACGCGCTTGTGATCGCTATGAATAGGCGGGAATAAAAGGAAACGATTGAGTCATATGGAAGCACCAGGAGCAACGGACGCGATGAGATGCTCTAGGTGGTTCTGTACAAGGCAGGCTGCACCGCTTGGTAGAGAACCAGTTTGGTGCATGTGCATACCTGCGGAGGTCCTGGGGCTGCCCTGGGTAGTCGAGGATGCCGCAGAAGCAACCACACCACTCAGAGACGCGCTTGTGATCGCTATGAAAAGGCGGGAAATAAAAGGAAACGAATGAGTCACATGGAAGCACTCAGGAGCAACGGACGCAATGAGATGCTCTTGGTGGTTCTGTACAAGGCAGGCTACACCGCTTTCTGGAGAACCAGTTAGGTGTGTGCGTACCTGCAGAGATCCTGGGGCTGCCCTGGGTCGTCATGGATGCCGCAGAATCAACCATACTGCTCGGGGACGCACATCGGGTCGCTGAAGACGGCCGAAAGAGGACAGAGAATAAGGCTGACTAAATAAGTAATGCTCCGAGTAATGAATCATATGGAGCAGCTGTTACAACCCACCTATGCTGACGCAAAAGAAATGAAAGTTATGATTAACATACCTGAGCAAACAGATGGTTCTGCCTCTTCGTGTTCCGTCTCCCAACATGTGTCAGTAGAGGTGCCCGATTCCAGAAAGGAATAACACAATCTTTGGTCATCTGACAAATGAGAACTGCAAAGTCCCGCTGAACTTTATGCTACAGCCCCCTTTACGGCAGGAGCCGACGTATATGGCCCTTCATTCTGAGTTGTCGGCAGAGTGTAATCATGTGACCGTCTGTCCGTGGCCTTTTGACCTTTGACCTCCTTCCTACCTGACCCCTCCCCATCACTGGCCTCTTTCATATCAACTCATCCCCGTCCCATCTCCCTTTTGTGCCCCTTTCTCCCTTCCCCTTCTCTCCCTCGAATGATTGCATGTTCGTGGCTTTTGACCTTTGGTATCGACCTGGGACCTTTGGCTGCTCCTCATTGTCATCTCCCCCATTCCCCTCTACTCCTTCCTCTTTCCTCTCTCCCCTTAATCTTCTCTTCCTCTCTCCTGCATCTCCTTCTTCCCTGCCCGTCTCCCCTCCATCTTACTCTTCCTTCACGCTTCCCCAGCCACCTCATCCTCAGTCCCCTCTTCCTTCCGCCCCCTTCCCCCTCCTCCTTTCTCCCTTGCGTGATCGTGTGTTCATGGCCTTCGACCTTCATACTGGACCTTCTCCCTCCATCCTCCTCCCCACGCTTCCCTTCCCTCTCATCCGTCCCCCTCTCCACCTCCACTGTCTATGAGATGACGGCTACCGCCAGTCAGCTCACTTGCACTGTGTTGCAATGAGCCGTCACTTTTTTCGTGTGCCGCCTCAGTACGGTATATGCGCGCATTCATACATAGTCCATAGGCTCATACCGTATTTCACTCGCATAATGAACGCACTTTTTTCCCGAAAAATCGATGCAAAGTTGGGGGTGCGTTCATTACGCGGGGTAAGATTTTTTGCGTCCGTATTTACTCGCATAATGAACGGCCCTTTTATCCCGAAACATCGACGTAACTTCTTATCCCTTGTGCGCGGCGCGCGACTTGAAAACCAAACTACGATGCCCAAAAAAAGCTCCTCTCCATGTTTTCTCTTGCGCATTTCTTTCTTTCCGCTCCGTTTTCTTTCTTATTTCCTTGCGCGCAACCTCAAAACCAAACTGCGCTGTATAAAAAGAAAAAAGTTTTTTTTTATGTTTCTTTTTTTCTTAGTTCCGTGGACTTTTTTTTTTGCCGCCTTTCGCAAGCTGTTTTGCTTTGCTTAGCCGGGGGCTTTTCTTTCTTATCTCCTTGCGCGCGGCGCGCGACGCAACCTCGAAACTAAACTGCGCTGTGCAAAAAGGAAGAAAAAAGAAAGCTCCTTTTTATGTTTTTTTTCTTTTCTTTTGGTTCCGTGTTTTTTTGTTTTTTTTTGCCGCCTTTCGCAAACTGTTTTGCTTCGCTTAGGCGAGGGCTTCTCCGCTTCTTTTTCTTATCTCCTTCCGCGAGGCGCGCGACCCAAAGTCCAAACTGCGCTTGTGCAAGAAAAAAAAAAAGCTTTTTTTATGTTTTTTTTTCTTGCTTCCGCAGGATTTTTTAATTTTTTAACACCTTTTGCAAGGTGTTTTGTCCGCCCACGCTGCCCATGCATCCGAGTTGGGGGTGCGTTTATTACGTGAGGGAAAAAAAAGTCGAAATTTTGAGAGCCGACTTGAGGGTGTGCGTGCGTCATTGTGCTGAGTAAATACGGTATTCAATTCGAGTTATGACATGTTTCATCTGCCCTTGCCATTATTTTGTACAAGATGGTTCGTGTTTGATGACATGTTCCATCTGCCCCTTGCCATTATTTTGTACAAGATGGTTCGTGTTTGAATCGCAAACACGGAAATCTTTATGTAGAACATGCTCACTTACCACTTTGCGTTGCTTTTCGAGCGGTTCGCTCAGTGGTTTGGCTTTCCGCTTTTTTGAAAAGATGCTCGGAAGAACCCCTGGTTTCAGTCTTATGCTCTTTGTGGGCAGATTGAAGCTGTTCAGCGCCCTGGGGCTCCTTTCGTGTCATCATCACGGAAGTGATCAGAGTACAGGCGATCATCAGGCATCGGAACCCACCTGGGAAATGAGGGACGTGCAAGGCGGGTCCACACAGCACAGAGTTTCTCGTCAGCCGGAAACTTGCGCATTGGCAGCTCGCGATGCGACAAGCTGTTGCCACAACCCTCTGCCACACAATAGCGCGGCATCACGGCATTAAATCCAAAGAACCTATTCTAAAACCATACCAACGCAGGAACAGGCTAACGATCGAGCATTGTCGTCGAAAGACCAAGAGCAAACTCGCGACTCGCAGCAACTAATACCGGCCGTGCCAGAAGCGTGCTTGCGTCGTGTCGTGCAAAGAGCCGCAACGAGAACGAGCTCACTGTGGCCAACTACACTTTGACTTTCTCCGCCAAGGCTTTGCAAACGCGTTCAGGCCTAGGCTAATTCTGCCGGCACACCGTATTTCCACAGAACGGCGCTGCTCCTATGCCACAGGTGATGTCACGAGAACTTTCGCACCATCCACCAGATGTGAATTTGAAATCGTTTAATTGGGTTTAAAATTAGTTCTGTGTTTTACAGTGCGATTACCGTAATATCCTGAGTCATCGCCCACCCCAATTTTTGGGCCAATATCGATTTCTAAAAAAACACCGAGTCATCGCCCACCCCTTCAAATACCCCAACGCGGACTCCGCGATCTGCTAACACTCATCCTACCTAAATGTCGCGGCCGCCGACTCTTACAGTTGGAGGACGTCCGTGACAAAAGTAAAACGGAGATAAAGGCCCTCTCTTTGCTTACGCATTTTTCGGCGTGAGCGACTCCGAAGTGGTAGTGTATCCATGCGAAAGAAAACGACGAAGATAACAAAATAGAAGTTTGTTTTGCTTACGGAAATATCGATCCGACAAAAAAAAAAGAATCGGAAAGATAACACAAGCATTAACCCAGTCAGGAATCGCGAGGTAAGCGTACGCCCTATATTTTGGGATGTAACTGCGGAGTGTGAGGTCGAAGTCTGTCTCCGCCGAAGTACGGTCGCCATGAACCCGCTCCTTCTCCCCGCACATCGCGACCGCGGTTGTGCATTGTTTTAGATAAAGCCAACAGGTAAATAAAGCTTTTCTGGAACGCCCTACACAGATGTTAGTAGAGCGTCCCAAACCCCTATTGATAGCACGCCGTGCACGGACGCACGCATATACGCAAAAAACAAGAAAGTTGCGCAAGAGCTTGTGATTGACAAGGCGCCCGACTTGGCCCGACGCCCAAGTATTTGCCACGCGATCGCCGGCTTTTCCGCTTTCCCAGCATCGCTCTTTGTCGCTTCTTTGGTCCGCTTCGCTCGCTCGGTTGCGCCTGGTTGGTTTTTCTATTTTCTTGCGGAATTTTCTTTCTTTTCTTCTCTTTTTTTTTACTAACTAGGAGAACATAGTGGTGACGCGCTTTCACGGAACAAACGTTCATGCTCTATGCAGATCGGTGGCGTTCCTAGCTCGTATGCAAGCAACGGACTTCGCGGTAGTAAAACATTCTGTCGTGAGCATTTTTTCTATAAAACAATAAAACTAAATAGAGTTTTGAGTTTAATGTATGTGTTGCGTAGCAGCGCTAGGTACTGAGAGAAAACTGGGCGGCTTTCTCCGCTTTTATTAACTTTTTGTGCTCACCCACTGAGACATGGCCCACCCCACTTTTTCTATGAATTTCAGGCGGCAGGGGGGTGGGCGATGACTCGGGATATTACAGTATGCATTTATTGGCTGAACAAAATCTTGCTCCAGAATGAAAAGAAAATTGAAGCCACCATGTTTATTACCAAGTGGCATAATTAAATGTATACTAAATATTCATTTTAGGGTAATTAACGTTTAAATAGTCTTAGATTTTAATTGCAACGGTCAAAAAATGTCACTTTAGATCGCTGTTAATGAAATGAAAGGCACGTTGATTCAACACCACCTAGCTACAATGCCTTTGAACAGTTGTCAAACACCGAGCATTCCGTCGTGGGTGGAGAGGAAGCGAATAATCAGCCGCGCCATTTGTAATCATCCGCATACAACACCGCCTCTACAAAAGGCCATACATTACTTCATTAGACAAAGCAGGCTGATCACGGAACTAATTGGATGCGAATATTGTGTCAACAATTGGCTAGAAATTGTGGTTTCACTCTTTGGACACGAGATCCACCCGAACACTGACGCAGCACTTCAGGTCCTATCAGAGCCAGCAATTGGCCACTGATGATTAAAAAGATGTGATGTGATGTGACGGCCTTATCATCTAGGGCAGGGGTGCACAACTCAAAAATGACGCCGGCCAAAAGTTGTTTATTGGAAACTGCGCGGGCCGCACCTAGTGTGACACGTTACACCTTTTTGCTGCAGACAGGTTTTCAATATCCGGCATCATCGCACTGGTGGCCGTCTTCAGCACATCTCGCAGTGTCATGTCCGTCATAGAAGATCGAAGACGGTTCTTGTTGAGGGTCATCAGTGAGAACGTCTGCTCACAGACATACGTGCTCCCAAAAAGTGATGCAAGCTTCAATGCGTGGTCCACAAGTTCTGTACTTGCTCCTGTCAAGGCTTCTGTAGAAGTCAAGCAGCTGAGACTCACGATGCATACTCTTCAGTTCTGGCGAGCACTGGAGGTCGATGAGTTCTAGCTGCAGCGTCGGACCTGTGTCTTCCGGTGCGACAGAAAACGGATCGCGGAACAAATCGTAGTTACTCTTCTCACTTTCGAATGCCTTGAATCTTTGCTGGAACTCGGAGAGCAGGTACTCAACCTGTGGAGCGTACGTCGCAGCTACCGTCTTCCGATTTTCGCCGGTGGGAAAGAGCTTCTGGCAGGTTGGAAAGTGAACTATGCTTCCACCCCCAAGCTGCAATTTGAAGAGGCGCAGCTTTCCTTGGAACGCGAAGATCGCGCTCACCATGTCCGAAATGAGATGGTCTTTTCCTTGGAGAGCTATGTTAAGCGTGTTCAGATGGCTTGAAATATCGGTGAGGAATGCCAGATCCCACGACCATTGTTCTTCCTCCAGCTCTGGTATGTGTTTCCCTTCCTCTTGCAAGAAAGCGATGATGTCGGCCTTCAGCGCGACGAAGCGACTCAGAACATTCCCATGGCTTAGCCAGCGAACTTCAGTGTGATACGGGATGTCCATGTGCTCACTCTCCATTTCTTTCAGGTACTCTTGAAATTTCCTGTGCTTCAATCCCCGAGCACGTATAAAGTTGACAACCGAAGTCACGACCTTCATCACATGGTCAAACTTCATCACTTTGGCACAGAGTGCTTCCTGGTGAAGCACACAGTGATATTGCTTCAGTTCTACACCACTGAACGCTTGAAGTAAGGCAACGGCTCCGTTTCTCTTTCCCATCATGGCTGGGGCTCCATCGGTGCAGACACCTGCGAGTTTTTCCCATGATAGCTTGAGCTTCTCGATGACGTCTTTGACCTCCTTGCTGATCTCTTCTCCCGTAGTCCGTCCGTGCATTGAGCAAAGCTCTGCCAGCTCCTGAGTCACTTCGAAGTTTTCGTTCACACCACGGATGAAAACAAGCAGCTGTGCTGTGTCTTTGATGTCTGTGCTCTCATCCAAAGCAAGAGAGTAGTAGACAAAATGACTGCAACTCCTCTCCAGCTGTTTTGATAGGTCGTCGGCAATGTCATGCACACGTCGTTGTACTGTCATTCTTGATAGGCTCAGGTTTTGGAAAACCAACTTCTTGTCCGGGCACATCTCCTCAGAAGCAATCATAAGACATTCCTTGATGAAGTCGCCATCAGTAAACGAACGACCTGAACGAGCGATCTGTCGAGATATCTGAAAAGACGCCCGCGTGGCTGCTTCAGATGTGTTCTTTGCTTTCGTAAAAATGCTTTGCTCAGCAAGCAAATTCCGTTTTAAGTCCTCGGACTTTGTTTTTCTCTCCGAATCCGAAAGAGCGCTGAAGTCGCGGGCATGTTTGGTCTCGTAGTGGCGTCGAACGTTGTATTCTTTAGGAGCCGCGAGAGATTCTCGACACACAAGACATAAGCACTTCGATGCGTTCTCAATGAAAAAGTACCTCCATGTCCACTCCTGGTTGAATTTCCGGCCCTCCTGGTCGATTTTTCTCTTCTTTGGAAGTGCACTCATATTCCAAGCGTGACACGACTAGCTTTTCTCTATCTGCAACAAGCTGTCACTGATCATGTCCCAACAGGAGGGGAGAGGGCTGTAGCCTCCGTGGAGAGAGGGAGGAGGAAACGGGATGAAGAAGAACTGGAACAAGGATAGGGGAGGGACGCTGTTAGGGGTCATAACAACGCACTGGATGGCTGTACAGGCTTTTGTATTGTTGTTTTCTGTGGGTCTAGTGGAGAGGGAATATTTGAACTGAGGACGCGGAGTTTCCCCCGGAAAAGAGGACTCTGAGAAAAGTAGGTCAACGGGTTCGAATGCTTTCTGCCAAGTCAACGGCCGCAGTGCATTGAATGACACGGTGAGCGGTTTCTGCGCTCAGCTGGGCCGCGGGCCACACAGAAGTGCCAGCGGGCGCATGCGGCCGCGGGCCGTATGTTGTGCACCCCTGATCTAGGGGGTGTTGACGCATAGCGCTCACTTCGTTGGGAGAGGTGGAAAAGGCTCTTTGGTACCAGGTAATTATACCATTTTAGCAATAAATGTTTCGTCCTGGCTGTGGAAGCGAGGTGGCTAAAAGAACATTCTAAATTAACGTGTATTTTTATTTGTAATATCTTTGAACTGTCCTAAAGTAGGGAATATAGATGTTTTCGATGATCCACATCGATAATGAGGTAATGCTTCGCCATTATCTTAACCATTATGAAATAGGTTATCTAACTTCACGCGTCTACTCAATACGTCCATTGGCAACTATTAAGGCGGCTTTCCCACAGCCCCCATCTTCATTCTTGGTGTTTAATGTTTTTTGTTTTGTTTTTTATCTTTTTTACGGTACTTGGAAAGCAGCTTTAGAGCTGTCGTTTTGCGGACATATTTCTTTATATTGGTGGGTAAATTAGAATCAAACTTCATCGACATAACTAATTTTTGTGATAACATTTTTAATTTATTAGTCATGAATCGGGTTGCAGATTTCTCTTTTACTAATCAAGGGATTATCAATTTTTTCATTTATATTCTCACAACTGTGGGCTCGTTTTGTGTGGAGCCTTGTTCTGGGATTTCAATTTTAAGATAGGCTTTGACATCTTAAACATTCTTTTACACAACAGTTTATTTTTTAAGCCTAGTTTTAAATTGAAATCGCAAAAAAGGGCTGCTGTATACTGAATGAGCTTACAGCGGCGACAGTATGAATGAAAATGTAATACTAACTTTATCAGTAAAGGAGATGTCTGTGATCCAGCCGGTCAGCGATTTATAAATTCTGCTTTTTTGTCACTTAAATTAGTTATATTGATAAAAAAGTGTATGCAAAACGACAGCTCCGTAGCTTCTTTCTAAATACCGTAAGCAAGAAAACGTTACACACGAAGAATAAAGATAGCGGTGGTTCACCACACTGATCCCTATGTCTATTTGCTGGACTGCGCCTGGTCAGCTCCGCCAATGCACTCGGTTGCGGCCTCCGGTAGGTCACGTGATGGGTGTAACAACATGGCCGACATTGCGTTATGGAGGCTGTGGAAGCTGCTTGTGCCGCGCATCACCAATTTCAATTCTTTGGAGCAGACTCCGCAATGCTACGTCAGCGATGTTGGTATATCCATCACTTGACCTACCAGTCGCCGCATCCGCAGAACCGGCAAGCTCGATCCAGCAAATAGTCAGCGGTTCACCGCCTTAAAACGAGCAATGCATATTTTCTAGAAGACGTGAACAGGAGACTGACAAGTGAACGCACCGTGTTTTTTTCGTAAAATCTAAAGACATAAGAAAACTAAAAACCCGACTAAACGCGACTAAAAAATGGTGCAATTTGGTCGACACAAATCGGAGCTCGTAGCATTTTCATTAAGGTTGTTTTCTACATCTTGAAATTTCCAGGAGGCACGTCCTTCGTTCCGCAGCTCAGGGAACTTGCAGGGCTTGCCGCAGAATGCGCGCCTTGTTTTGTTCGTGCTGGCCGAACCATCTTTTTGGTCACACCAGCATCGCACACACTTCTCATCAACGTCGTGGTGCCGTCCTGCTGCACGCTTGCCGTGTTCGAGAGGTGAAAGCTACAAAAAAGCGCTCGCAGCACGCAATACTCTAAGAACCGTGGATAACGCGAGCTCAATGTCCAGAAGAGGCGAATGCTGCTCACGCATGTTAGTGAGCAAACCATCTGAATGTTTACATTGGAACAGCTTATTATGAATCCTAGCCTCACCTGGCGGGACAGATCAACAAATGTCGCTGCATGAAAGATTACATGACATTGATATTTCCCCTCCTGAGACGTGGCAAATCCAACACGTTAATACATGGGCGACATTTGCATATACTGACGGTCAGGATGTTGGTCAGGGTCATACATGCATGCTCCTGACCAGCATCACGGCTCGAAAAGGGCTTAATAAACCTGAAGTGCTATTCCTACTGCATTCCTCCAAATTTCTAGGCACTTGAAATCAACTTAGCGGCAAAAGCACGGAGACCAGCCTCATTGCGTGGGTCGCCAACACCAGAGACCGAAAAGGCTAGATTTAAAGCATATTCACACTTACTTGAAGTGAAAGAAAGGCGGAACACAGCTAGCTGGCGACCTGGGTGTACGAATGTTTGCACAGTTCACGTCATGGCTGGCGACATGGGTGTACCAAATGTGATGCGTAAGGTTTCTATGGCTACACGCACAGCCTACGCCGCATCCGTGGACTAAAGCTATGGCGTCAGCCTAAGGTGGCTTACTGGAAGTTCATGTATGCGCCGAAAGGCTGGTGAGATCGGTTTATATTGTAGCTAACTTATATGCGGCATATAGGCCTGTGATATGTGTGTGTGTGGTATGCTGATTGCGTAAAACTGTTTAGGCTGCTCGCTTTCATGCCATTGTTATTGTCACATCAGTGTTATTGCCTTCATCACTTGTGCAACTTTGGATGAGGTATCCATTATTGCTGCATGGAAAAATTCCTGTTGGTTGTCTGTTATGACAGTTAGTTGTGCCAATCTAATGGACCTCATATCATGCCCCACCTTTAACTAAATAGCACCACAGTATTTTTTCTTCTACCATTGTTTCGGCGCACTATGACCTTAGCAGCCGCTGCGCCATTAAAACCCAAAATCAATCAATCTGGTGTACTTTCCATTTATGGAATTTTGTTGGTTCGATGCAGTGTCATAGTTTGCCGTAAACTTTGCCCGTGTTATTATTTTTACCCTGGTGACCATTTGCTGAGCTTTGCTCTCTTCTACTGTTGTGTGGAAATGCTTTTGCAACCAGATTTTGACTGAAAACGCCGTAAGCTTTGAATAGACATCCATATCTTACAGTCTTGTCAAATCTTAAAGTGGCAATTATTAACATGCATATGATACGTGGAAAAGTAAAGTAATTTTATTTGCACATAAAAGGCCCCTACAATTTGTTACATTTTATTCATTGATACATCTTACAGTTCCCATAGGTTTTGAGCAGACCTCCATACTTCGTATCTGCCCTCTGCACATAGTTTGAGGTAGATACTGTATTTTTACGGCAACCCATGTTCGAATCAATGTAGCTATGTTCCCCAATATTTGTAATTATAAATTTATTTGTGTGGTGCTTACTTTTGTTTCATTGTTTGATTACATACTCAGTAAAGTTACTGACAAGAAAACTTTGGGAAGGAGCATTCAGGTGTCCTCCTGCTGCCGTTTGTAGTGTAATGACTGGCGTATGCATACTTGTAGCTAATCTGATGCCGCATGCAGTCATTGCTCTGTAAAAGCGCAATGTGTGACCAGAAACTTCTGACCGCTTCCTTGAGGTTCTTGTCAGACGATGATAGCTTCTAGCTCAATTTACGTTTTAATTGCACTCAGCATATCTTGTTTAACCATGTACCGTGCAACAACCAAGTCGGCAACATACTCACCTATGCCCCGAAAATAGTTTGTTAGATGGTGATGGAAACGCCTCCCGTATCTTACTCGGGACGCAACCACGACAAGCGGGGGCGATTTGATTTACCGCAGTAGTGCCACACCCAGCTTGCAAACACCCAGTATGCCGTACATCTAAGCTTTCTGCATGGAAATAACGAGCATTAATACTGAAAGTCGTAAAGCTACTATCATAGATTTATATCCGCTGAAAGTCAAGTGGAAACTTCCCGATTTCTTTTCCTTGTGATGTACCAGTATTCCCACAATATTTGCACAGGCGAGGTGGTCCTGGTCCTAAGTTTACATACCTGTTTTTATCGTCGGTCTCCATAGCTGTAGGAGTGAAATATTCCACCATCAGAGCATGAACCTCTAACGGCTCTCGATGAAGGCATAACACCCGAAACAGGTCGTTGCGTGGGATGCACCCCTCCCACAGCACTGGGGCCATTTTCCCGATATCCCCACAGCAGAGGTCCTCGTCCAGCAGCGTCGGCCGACAAGAGCCACAAGAGCACCCGTATAAATAAGCAGTAAATAACTAGTGACTTACACATCAAGACCAGATGAACTGTAAACAAAATAATGGACCACCAAAAGAAGCACCGGAATCTCGCGCAGACTTTCAAGTTTCCTGCTCCTGCGCTCTGGCAATTTCGCACTCCCAGATATTTGAACAAGTGAATCAAATTAAAGGATGGCACCAGTGAGAATAAAAGTTTTAAGAAGTATGTTGAAAAGCAAAAGCGCACACACCAGTCTGCCTCTGAAGAATCTGGGTCCACATATCGACGGATCGGGATCACGGCTGCGGCTCGTTCCCTCGGAGCCATTGGCCTGGCTATAAGGCTGAAGGCAAACAGGGTATTCATTGTCATACCTCAATATTCTTGTAACATTTCTAGATCAACACTAGACTTCAGGACAAGTCTGGCGAGTTGCAGTGATGCTCCATTTGCACGCGCAGGTGGTCACACAGAACTGCTCGAAGCAGAAAGAACTGGGCACGCTAATGTGCAAATGCTTGCAGCACTCTCGACATCATCATTTCAATATGGCTGCACTGTCAAGTTGCAGAATGGTTTCGGTTGCACCGCATAATTGTTTTCAAATAAGGGTACTTTGTCATGATGCTTGAAAAAATATGAGGTAAGCCAAAACCGCTGAATTCATATGGATATAGTCCCCCTTATTCCTATTTGCTTGCTAAATAGTTTTAATTTCGGTGACACGGGACAGTTTTTTTTCAGATACAACCGTTGCTCCATGTCTAAGTTTTCGTTGATATTTCCCTGTGCATGATTCAGAAGATAAGCTTCTCCTCTTCATCCAGAAGATTATGCTCCAGAGAAGATACCCCTGCAGTAAATGATAAGGGGAGGCCAGAATGACCTTGTTTGGTCGGTCTTGCTTCACCAGCTCTTTCCTGGGAAAAGTCTAGGCCGAGATGCTCAAGACGTGCTCAGCATAATAGATAAAGGGAGCCCAGCGCCGTATGTGCCAATTCATTCACCCGATTCTCTTCGCGATAGCCCGGCTGCTAAGTGGGTGCCCCATTGCTTGCCACTGCTAACGCTTCTGCTGCTGCCGCAAGAAATACTGAATTATTCAAAATGGAGCTAGAGTGAGGATAAAGTTCCGTTTCATTTCTATTTGCTTCCAAAT
>JAZHYW010009472.1:0-48618 GCA_037355805.1 Ixodes ricinus
AATGACGCCGCCAGTGAAAGACGTGTCTGACAGCGCTTCCCAGAGGGGCGTATGTGGCACGTGTGATGCTCGCTTCTATGGGAAACAGCAATATCTAATCTGCTCGGCTGGTTGCAACCGGCGCTTCCACTGCAAATGCCTGAACATCGGCCCGGAAGAATACAACATCTTTATGGAAAGTGGTGCTAGTGCCTTTAAATGCAAAGACTGTACCCGGCAACGACGAAATTCCACAGAATGTGACATGGATACCAACCAAACAACTCGGCGGGGTCCAGCTCCGTCACCGCTGCCAGCCGACCAACATGACGGCAAGTGTTTTCCTCCTGATGTTCTTCGGCTCTTCAGCACTATGACTGTCAAGTTGGACGCACTAACCGCAGAAGTCAAGTGCCTAAGGATTGAAAATCGACAACTGCGTTCCGAGTTGACGTTGCTGAACAGGAGGATGCTCGATCGCCTTCCTTTAGCGTCGGCTCCTCGCGGCTCATACTCAGCGGCACTAGCATCCTCGAAGGTTCCATCGGTTGTTCCCGACCCACCAGCAGCAAGTGTGATCTCCGGCCTGAAACCGGCTTCTAGCAAGGAAAGTGCCGGCCACAGTGCTTCTGTGTCTATGGTTGCACATCCTTCTTGGCATGAAACGCCTGATGTGCCGGAGGACGACGGTTTTACCATGGTAGCAAGAAAGAAGCGAAATCCACCGAAGCTTGGAACGGCGAAGTCACTCAAGGTGACCTCTGCTCCTCGTCAACCTAAGGCATTGTTTCTCTCGAGACTTCATCCCCGAACGACAGCGGATGACGTAAGGGATCTTGTCCAGCCCCATCTTGGCGGCAGGTCTCTAACCGTCACGCAGCTACAACCTAAATTTAACTCTTATGCGTCTTTTCATCTCGAATGTGACTACTCTTTGTTTGACAGTTTAAACGTCCCTGAGGTGTGGCCTGAGGGGATTATTTTTCATCAGTTTTACGGCAAACTTGACAGGACTCGTTTATATGTACCTGAGACAGAAAGCTTAGACGACGATGCATCTACGCCCTAAGGTTTTTTATCAGAATGCTCGTGGCTTAAGAACAAAAGCAGCGGAACTGATGACGAGTATTCTTTCAACTGACATAGACATAGTTTGTCTGACAGAAACGTGGCTCTGTGACAAAATATCCAGTGTTGAATATTTTCCTCCAAACTATGTTGTTCACAGGAGAGATCGCGACTATGCAAACACGGGTCAAAAATTTGGAGGTGGGGTTTTGGTAGCTGTTGACTGTGCTGTTCAGTCGCTTCGAAGAGCGGATTTCGAAACCTATGCTGAGTGTGTTTGGGTGGAAATTCCTGCCAGCGATGGTTTTCACTATTTAATAGGAAACTATTATTTCCTCCACTTTTTGATGACATTGCGTTTATTGACCATTTTGAGACCCTCTGTAATGCTATTGATTTTTCTAAATACAGAGTACAAATATATGGAGATTTTAACCTCCCTGGCCTTGATTGGTCGACTGGAAAGCTGTCGCATATGAATAGTGTTACTTCTAAAAAAGCAGAATGGTTACTTTCTTTTTCAAATTTCTGTGGGTTTACTCAGTTTAACTTTTGCAAAAATACTGCTGATAACGTGCTTGATTTATGCTTATCAAATGCACCCATAGAGTATCTTGTTCCGGCTGTTATACCCTTGGTGCCTGTCGATGCATATCATCCTCCCTTTGTAGTTCAGTTTTGTTTGTCATGTAGGCCCCGTGCAAATCATCAGTTGTCGTCGTTTTGTTATCGAAATGGAGACTATTGCGGCTTCTACGATAGTCTTGTTCAGCATGATTGGTCTGATGTTTTATCAGATCAAAATGCTGATTCAGCCACTACAAAATTGACTACGGTAGTGTCTACTGCAATGAGCGATTTTATTCCGAAACAGCAAGCACATAAATCTAAGTATCCTAGCTGGTTCTCTAGAGAGCTAAAACGCCTATTTCGCAATAAGTCTCACTGTAATCGAATGTATAAGAAAACAGGACTACCCGCCTGGTACGATAAATTCAGTGTTTACCGTGCACTGGTGAAAAAAGTCTATAAGAAGGATAAGTTATTGCATTCGTCGAATGTTGAAAAAAGTTTGACTAGAGAACCTCGGACGTTCTGGCGCTATGCTAAAACCCACATGCGCGACAATGCACAAAACTTATGCTTACGTGAATCAACTGGCTATTTGTCCTCGCCAATTGACATAGCTAATCGTTTCTCTGATTACTTTAGTCACTGCTATTCTAGTTTTAGGACTGCCGGTGCATCAGACAACATTAACAACACAGACTTTTTATCTGCTTTTACTGTCGATGTCTCAGAAGTCCTTGAGGCGATAAAAAAATTAAAACCTAAGTTCTCGACGGGAATTGACGGTATACCCAATTTTATTATTAAGGCTTGTTCTGATATATTTGCCCCCTTTTGGAACATATATTTAACCTATCTCTCATGAAGGGTACTTTCCCTAGTTTGTGGAAGTCTTCTATAGTTGTGCCCATATTCAAAGCTGGTGATCCGTCATTAGTTAGTAACTATCGTCCCGTTTCGTTATTGTGCGGTTTTGCGAAGGTTTTTGAAATGGTTATGCATAACCGGATCTCAAATTACCTCAGTCAAAAAATTAGTCCTTTTCAGCATGGTTTCTTAAAGGGAAAGTCCGTTGAAACAAATTTGTGTTCTTTTCTAGATTTCTCTGTGCCGGTAGTCACAAACAGAGGCCAAATTGATGCCGTATATTTTGATATGTCGAAGGCCTTCGACCGTGTAGATCATACTTTGCTCCTCTGCAAACTTTCTTTTCATGGCTTGTGCCCAAAGCTTTGTGAATGGTTCAGGAGCTACTTGAGTTTACGCAGTAATACTGTTCGTGTTGGCAACTCTTTTTCGAAGTGTTTTACATCAACTTCTGGTGTACCCCAAGGTTCGAACCTGGGACCACTGTTGTTTATTTTGTTTGTAAACGATATAGTATCATGCGTTAATCACTCAAACATCCTCCTTTTTGCTGACGACATAAAACTCTTTTTAAATGTTAAAGACCATACTGATTGTACTTTATTGCAAACTGATATTGGTGCAATTTCTGAGTGGTGTAGAAAAAATGCTTTGTCGCTAAATCCTGAAAAAACTAAAGTGATTTCTTTATATAGAAAGCGGGACGTTTTCTTTTACCCTTATGTGCTTGAGGGAAATGTGATAGATCGTGTATCTCTGGTAAGAGACCTTGGCGTCTATATTGATAGTACTCTATCATTCACTGCGCACGTTTCTAAGATTGTTGGATCAGCGATAAGAAAGTTGGGAATGATCACTCGTTTATCTAGTTCTTTCACTTCACCATTATCTGTAGTGCGTCTGTTCTGTAGCCTTGTACGCTCAGGACTTGAATTTGGTTCAATTAGTTGGAATTCACTATCTTTAACACAAGTTGAAATCATTGAGCGTGTGCAGAAGAAATTTATGCGAATTATTTATGACCGATACATTGGTCGGAAACTGTTTTTTAGTTACGATTTGTTGCTGCCATTATTTAACCTTGAAAGGCTATCAACGAGGAGGGCTGTTAGAGACATTCATTTTCTTCATAAGGTAGTGCATGGTACTGTTAATACTGAAAATTTACTGATGAATATAGACTTTCATGTGCCATTCAGATCTAGTCGCCATTTTTTAACATTTTATCCCACTAGAATTTGTGAATCATCGCCATTGTGTCGGATGCAGTCTGCCTATAATATGATATGCGATTGTGACGTTGATATTTTTCTTGATTTTGTTAGCTTCAAGTCGGCCTTGAAAAAGTACATTTTATCCAACAAAGAGTTAGTGTAGGCTTGTATTGGCTCTGCAAACTTGTATTGTCCTTACAAATGTGTGTGTAAGTCTGTGCATGCTTGTATTTTATATAGTATTGATGAAACACGAAATGACAGTGCACCACAGAAAAGGCTTTACAGCTGTTTGTGGGCACTAAAGAAAAATAAAACATTATTATTATTATATATATATATATATATATATATATATATATATATATATTACGAGTTGCTATGGCCACCCTTCAAACAAGACAATGGGGAGGTGATGCGCTGCATGATGCAGTGCGACACGATGCAATGCAGTGAGTTGATGCAGATGCCTGAAGGTAGAAAAGGAAGAGGTCAAAGCTGTTGCTGCCCCATTGCACATAGTCACCCCCGGAAGAAAGGGTCAAGTCGACCTCGAAACGTTGTGAACCTCCTTTAAGTGTTTTTGAGTTGGAGTTTTTCTTTTCCTCAATGAAAACCAACAGTCTTTCGCAACGTCAGCCTTGATGCACTTCTTTTTTCGGAGGCCCGTAAAATGAGAATGTTCCCCAACCTGCTTTAGTACCGCGTCATAGTTATCTGACATTGCTTGCACGGATTTCTCGATTCCATCCACAGTTTCTTTTAGGCTGAGTAGATTCTCTAGTTTAGCGTTGATGGATGCGAACATGGCGGCTACATTAGGTTCCTTATCATCTTTGGCACCCTGAGTGCTTCGTGTCACTGTTTTACACGTTTTACATCGCCATGATTTGCGCAAAGCGTTGCCCTTTGACTTATAAGTTTCATCCGAAACGCCAGAGGAACTTAGATGGTAGGAATTATCGCACTCTGTACATGTCAGTTTGGCCACAGTGTCTGATACCTCTTCTACACATTTGGAACAAGTGGGTTTTATGTGGTATCAAATCAAAAGAAACTACAGCAGCAGCAGCAGCAGCAGCAGCAGCAACAGCACGGAGGGCTAAAAAATAAACAATGTAGAATTTGACCAACCTGTAAGAGTCGTTCAGTTCAGTTCAAAGTGCGTTTATTGATGCCATAAGCAAGGAAAGGGTGTAAGAATGCATCGGTGGCTAATAGTCGAGGCCTGGATGCGGCATACTATTTAAAACATATGTACACTAAATAAAAGATTCCAGCTTTGCCTCATGGAGGAAGTCCAGGAGACTTCGCAGGATCTTTCGTTGTTGGTTCTCGTTTCCAGGGGCATGAGTCCAGCCTTCCAGGATGGCGATGTTCTGAGGTCGGAATTTTGCCCTTTCTGCGTGATACTTGGTGCACACCCACACTTTATTTATTTATTTAAATACCTTACACACCCGCAAGGGGCATTATGTAAGGGGGGGGGGGTTACAAAGCAGAATAAATCAAAAGTACAGAGCACAAAAACAACAAAATCAACCACACATAAGTAGACATGCATCAAGGGCCCCAAAAAGTAGTTAAATCTTGGCGAAAAAGAACTTGATCACGTTGACAAACAATGTTATCGGGCAAGTCGTTCCAGTCAGCAATGGCGGATGGCAAAAACGAGCAGAAAAACAAGGATGACTTACAAGAAATAAGTTTAATCTTACATGAGTTATCAATGCGGGCTGAAACATAAAACGGTTGAGAGAGAAGTGATGAGTGAAGTGATGACGAGTAGTAAATTTTATGCAGAAGACATAGCTTTGATACCCTGCGGCGTATCTCAAGTGAATGAAGGTCAGCACGAGTTTTAAGGTTAGTTACACTGGTATGACGTGAGTAATCAGAAAAAATGAAACGAACGGCTCGGTTTTGGAGTGCTTCCAGTGAGGCAGCTAAGTAATGATAATGAGGGTTCCAAATGCTGCAAGCGTATTCCATGATCGGTCGAACAAGCGTGACGTATGTTAGTCGTTTAAAAGAAGATGGGGCAGAATTAAGGTTACGTTTTAAATAACCGAGACTACGGTTAGCTTTTGAAAGAATGTAATTAATATGCATGTTCCACGATAGATCGGAGGTTAGGTGAACTCCTAGGTATTTGTAAGATTGGACTAATTCCAACGGGGTATTTTGAATGTGATATTGACTGGGGTACAAACAAGAATTATTAGGACGAGTGAAACGAACGTGCTTGCATTTAGAAGAGTTTAAAATCATGAGCCAGTTAGTACACCATGAGCTGATATTTAGTAAGTCGTCTTGAAGGGCAGTAGAATCTGATGGGTTACTGATCCGACGATAAATAACGCAGTCATCGGCGAAAAGACGAATTTGTGAGGTCAAGGAGTTAGGCAAATCGTTAATATAGATAGAAAAAAGAAGCGGGCCCAGCACACTTCCCTGAGGAATACCGGAGGTGACGGGAACAGGATTTGAACGATGGTTGTTAGCGATAGTGTACTGGGTCCTGTTATGTAAAAAGTCTTTAATCCATTTTAATACATGCGGGTCAATATTTAGTGCAGATAATTTCGAGAGCAAACGCTGATGAGGAACGCGATCAAATGCCTTAGAAAAGTCGAGAAAAATAGCATCAGTAACCTCATTGCTGTCCAAATTAGTGTGAATATGATGTAAGAAACCAGCCAGCTGTGTCTCACAAGACAGTCCTTTTCTAAAACCATGTTGATGAGGTGAAAAGAAATTATTGTTCTCAAGAAAAGTAACAAGGTTAGTATAGATTATATGTTCAAGTAATTTACATGACACACTGGTTATAGATATTGGCCTGTAGTCATTAGCAGATGATTTATCACCACCCTTGAAGACAGGAACGACCCGCCCGATTTTCCAATCATTGGGCAGCCTACCCTCTAGCAATGACTGGGAAAATATTTCGGATAGTATGACACAGCTAATGTCCTTAGTACACATCAATAATTTCGAGCTAATGCCGTCTTCACCAGCGGATGTAGAAAGTTTAGAGCTGTTAATAAGGTTAAGAACACCGTCCGGTGTAATGTTTACGTTAGGCATGTTATTGCTTAAATACGAAGGAAAGGGAGGGATTGCCCCCAGTGGTTCCTGAGTAAACACGGCACCAAAAGTCGTATTCAACAGCGAAGCACACCCTTCCTCAGATACAATGTTTCTGTTATCAGTTAAGTGAAGTGCGGCATTGGCTTTTGGATTAACCACCTTCCAAAATTTTCTTGGGTTATTCAAGAGAAGTGACGGCAAATCTAGAGTAAAATATTTTCTACGAGCTTCCCGACTCTTCCCCTTGTACAAACGATGGCACTCCTTATAACTCGCCCAGTCAGAATCGGAGCGGCTTCGCTTGGCTTTCCTGAAGCGACGCTTTTTTTATTTAGTATTAGCTTCAGGTCCCGGTTAAACCAGGGCGCAGAATGATTTGTTTTTATACTGATGATAGGAACAAATTTTTTCAACTAGGTCAAGCATTGTATTTTTAAACAGTAGCCAGTTGTGTTCCACTGTACGAGAAGAAAAATCGAAAAGAAAATCTTGAGCGAACACTGTCAGATTAGTATTAATTGCATTATAGTTACCTTTTGCGTAATTTCTGATAACTTTTCGTGAAGTGAAATTAGTAGGCACTGGGAACATGGCATGAAGGTGAACAAGCTTATGGTCGCTTAGGCCATCGAGGCATGATATATCTGAAAACACATCGGGGAGGGTAGTCAAAAGAAGGTCTAAAATAGCGCTACAATCCGTGGTAATTCTGGTAGGACTTTTAATGAGTTGGGTAAGATTAAATTCAAGGCACAACTCAAGAAACCGTCCCGGTTCTGATCTTTGTAGCAGAGGAGGATTAGTCCAGTCAATGGTAGGAAAATTAAAGTCACCGAAAAGTGTGATGGATGCATTGGGATAATTGGAAACGAGCCCGGCAAGCGCATCATGCAGCGCATCAACGAAAGAGGCATCGCAATTCGGTGGACGGTAGCACACTCCGACAAGATGGCGCGACTCTTTGGTATTTATACATATAAAAAGCATTTCGAGGTTAGTGGCTATGTTAACTAAAGCAGATGCGATGGTCTTTCTGATTCCTATCAAGACGCCTCCTCCGCGCCGACCAATCCTATCGCAACGATAAATGTTAAAAGAGGGAACGCAGTCAAAAAGTTCTCTGTCATCAATAGTATCATGTAGCCATGTTTCTGTGATAACAATCATATCAGCACTGGTGGAATCAATAAAACTTTGTAATTCATCGCGCTTGTGCATGAGGCTTCTTATATTAGTAAATAAAACAGAAATGGGTTTTTCAGAGATACGTGAAGGGTGCTACGCATAGTTAATCAATATCAGGCACAACAGAGGGCATGGCGGCACTCCACCGCGAGCAATGGCTAACCCTATCATGTTCTACGTGCAGTTTTTGATCACCTTGGCTGGACTGACGGGCTCGCCGACACATCAGAGCGATTCTTCAGAACGCCGAGTCATCGTGTCGCCGCTGCAACTGAACCGGACAAGCGACGCCCCTTTCCAAGCCAGCGAGGAGCCTGGCAACATCTTCAGGAAGCTCGTATTCACCACAGAAGCCAGAGCGACATCGACAACTTGTCTCGCCCACGAGGCTACAAAAAGGGCACGACAGCTCTTCGGCGTCAGAGGGCATGGCGGCACTCCACCGGGAGCAATGGCTAACCCTATCATGTTCTACGTGCAGTTTTTAATCACCTTGGCTGGACTGACGGGCTCGCCGACACATCAGAGCGATTCTTCAGAACGCCGAGTCATCGTGTCGCCGCTGCAACTGAACCGGACAAGCGACGCCCCTTTCCAAGCCAGCGAGGAGCCTGGCTACATCTTCAGGAAGCTCGTATTCACCACAGAAGCCAGAGCGACATCGACAACTTGTCTCGCCCACGAGGCTACAAAAAGGGCACGACAGCTCTTCGGCGTCAGAGGGCATGGCGGCACTCCACCGGGAGCAATGGCTAACCCTATCATGTTCTACGTGCAGTTTTTGATCACCTTGGCTGGACTGACGGGCTCGCCGACACATCAGAGCGATTCTTCAGAACGCCGAGTCATCGTGTCGCCGCTGCAACTGAACCGGACAAGCGACGCCCCTTTCCAAGCCAGCGAGGAGCCTGGCAACATCTTCAGGAAGCTCGTATTCACCACAGAAGCCAGAGCGACATCGACAACTTGTCTCGCCCACGAGGCTACAAAAAGGGCACGACAGCTCTTCGGCGTCAGAGGGCATGGCGGCACTCCACCGGGAGCAATGGCTAACCCTATCATGTTCTACGTGCAGTTTTTGATCACCTTGGCTGGACTGACGGGCTCGCCGACACATCAGAGCGATTCTTCAGAACGCCGAGTCATCGTGTCGCCGCTGCAACTGAACCGGACAAGCGACGCCCCTTTCCAAGCCAGCGAGGAGCCTGGCTACATCTTCAGGAAGCTCGTATTCACCACAGAAGCCAGAGCGACATCGACAACTTGTCTCGCCCACGAGGCTACAAAAAGGGCACGACAGCTCTTCGGCGTCAGAGGGCATGGCGGCACTCCACCGGGAGCAATGGCTAACCCTATCATGTTCTACGTGCAGTTTTTGATCACCTTGGCTGGACTGACGGGCTCGCCGACACATCAGAGCGATTCTTCAGAACGCCGAGTCATCGTGTCGCCGCTGCAACTGAACCGGACAAGCGACGCCCCTTTCCAAGCCAGCGAGGAGCCTGGCAACATCTTCAGGAAGCTCGTATTCACCACAGAAGCCAGAGCGACATCGACAACTTGTCTCGCCCACGAGGCTACAAAAAGGGCACGACAGCTCTTCGGCGTCAGAGGGCATGGCGGCACTCCACCGGGAGCAATGGCTAACCCTATCATGTTCTACGTGCAGTTTTTGATCACCTTGGCTGGACTGACGGGCTCGCCGACACATCAGAGCGATTCTTCAGAACGCCGAGTCATCGTGTCGCCGCTGCAACTGAACCGGACAAGCGACGCCCCTTTCCAAGCCAGCGAGGAGCCTGGCAACATCTTCAGGAAGCTCGTATTCACCACAGAAGCCAGAGCGACATCGACAACTTGTCTCGCCCACGAGGCTACAAAAAGGGCACGACAGCTCTTCGGCGTCAGAGGGCATGGCGGCACTCCACCGGGAGCAATGGCTAACCCTATCATGTTCTACGTGCAGTTTTTGATCACCTTGGCTGGACTGACGGGCTCGCCGACACATCAGAGCGATTCTTCAGAACGCCGAGTCATCGTGTCGCCGCTGCAACTGAACCGGACAAGCGACGCCCCTTTCCAAGCCAGCGAGGAGCCTGGCAACATCTTCAGGAAGCTCGTATTCACCACAGAAGCCAGAGCGACATCGACAACTTGTCTCGCCCACGAGGCTACAAAAAGGGCACGACAGCTCTTCGGCGTCAGAGGGCATGGCGGCACTCCACCGGGAGCAATGGCTAACCCTATCATGTTCTACGTGCAGGTGAGGAGAAATGACTCCTTGCATTGTAAACGTACTAGCAACGTTTGTCTTTTCTCGCCGCCATGCCCCCGGACGTGTGTACTGCTGTTCCTTGAGTGTATTGATGTAATTTGTGATCTGTTATCATGCGGGGATATCGAATCCAACCCGGGCCCGGATGATGATTGTACACCTACAATGGAGGAAATGGTTAAGGATATTTTGGCTAAACAGAATGTGATCCTAACTGAACTTGCTGGCATAAAAACTAGCCAACAAACATTTGAGAACAAATTTGACAGACTGGCCAAAAAGGTCGAACAAATCGAAGTCACGGTCGAAGAAACGAAAGAGCTTAGGAATCAAATGACGACTATCGAAAAAAATGTTACGTCCGTACAAGCCGAACTTACTGAATGTCAAAGGAAGTTGGTCGACTTATGGTGAATTCCACTCGTAGATCCGGAGCGCTTTCTAAAATCCGCGAGGGAGGCAAAATTCCGCTCCGTGGGACACACTCCGAATCGACGAGCGGAAGATGAACTCGCCTTTTGGAGCGACCCCTCCCCGCTCCCACTGCTCCCCCTCGGCCGTTCAAGATGGCCGCTGCTCGAACTTGACGAGCCCCCAACGCTTAGCCGACTGATCTTTCCGACGACCAGTGACAACTGTCATTGCTTAGCTGCAGAAATACCACACGACACAGGACGGGCGAAAATATCCACTCCACGGAGCCCATGTCACAAATAACGAGGAAGACGTCCGCATTCGGCACCGTCACATACCTTTCGGCCGCCTCGAAGCGGCGGGGCACGCACAGCGATTGCCATCGGTGGAGTTCAAATTGCTGATACGACTTTAATAAACACAGAGGTAACAAACCATCACTGGCACAGTCGTTGCCTAATCTGTTCTTGCTTTATTGCGCGAGAAAACGTCGGCGGCATGCAGCGTAAAAAAAGTAAACAATCAGTGGCGGCAAAATGAACAGGCCTAACCTTGCGTCGGCCTCCTTCCGATTTTCTGCCGTTCTTTTTCTCGTTCTTCCTCTCACGATCACAGATGTCAGCGCTTCCGATTTGTCACGCTCCTGTCCCGGCTTTCAACGCGAGGTAGAAGCGTCCGAGCCGTCACAATCCCGCGTAAACAACCGATGCATCCAAGAAGACCCATCTCGACCGACTCGGCACCGTCCCCCGTCCCTTCGTCGACGGCGAGGAAGCGCGGCCGGTCGCCGGCAACGCCGCGTTGCGCATGCGCCACCGTCCTGGGAGGGGAAATGACGTAGCGCGCTCTGTGGCGCTCTGTCAAGTTCCGGGTAGATCTCTCGAATCCCGCAGATCAAGTTTGGCGGAGTTGGAGGCGCTCCACGGGGCGGTAGCTGCCAGAGATCTACGAGCGGAAGATGACCAAGTCGAGCCAGATCTGCGAGCGGAATATGCGCGCTCAAAATGGAGCGCTTTTGGAGCGCTCGAGATCTGCGAGCGGAATTCACCATTAGAAGATCGAAGCCGTCGCAATAATCTTATGGTTTTTGGTGTTCCCGAGGACTCCGGTGAAACGGCAGATATGCTTAGATCAAAGGTACTAGACGGTATTTTCGTAGAAAAACTCGGAATTCGTACAAACTCTGTCGAACGCCTGCATCGGGTTGGACGAAAGACAAATAGAAGCCGGCCTATTATTGTTAAATTCTTCGACTGCAAGGAAAAAGATAATCTCCTGAAAAAACGCAGACTTCTGAAAGGTAGCCAAATAACACTTGAGCACGATTATTCATGGGTGACGCTTCAAAAGCGCAAACAGCTGTGGGAAAGTAGCAAACGAAACCGTGATAAGGGGGAAAATGTTTTTCTGATACATGACAAGATTAAGATAGGAAACGACATTTTCGAATGGGATGACGCTAAAGGGGAAGTGTGTAAAGAAAAAAATCGGCCATCCAATCGAAGGAACGTGACATGACGCCATTTATCTTCGAAAAGACATCTTAATGAATCATTGAAGATCTTGAGTTTTAATGCTCGGAGCATCGTGAATAAAGTGGATGACCTGGAACTTATCTTGTTGACTCATGATCCCCATGTCGTTGTTATCACCGAAACGTGGTTACACGGTGGTATTGGTGACAGCGAAGTTCTTCCCCCTTCATACAGGATGATTAGAAAAGATAGAGGATCGAGGGGTGGTGGCGTTGCTGTTATATTTAAAGATTCGGTAGAGTTAATGCCAATGAATTGTGTTATCAGTGGAGAAGTAGTATGGTGCAAGTTAACATTCCACGGAAACGTTTTTGTTGTGGGCGCCGTTTACAGGCCACCAAATACGCCGCCAAAGCTCTTAGAAGATATACATGATTACATGGCATTGCACTTCACCGATAAAACTAAGGTTATTTTAACGGGAGATTTCAACCTGCCCAATATTGATTGGACGTCCTGTAAAGTAGGTAAAACAGAAGTCGCATCCTCTGAACTTCTGTTAGATATCTCTCTTTGCTTTAATATGCGACAGTTAGTGAACACCCCAACTAGAGTATCTAGCACAGGTCAAGCAACACTAGATCTGCTTTTTGTTAGTAATACAATCGAAGCAGACGAGGTCGATGTTATTGACGGGGTCTCTGATCATAAAATTTTAGTATTCACTATTCAACTTTCTAAATCGCCATCCCAAAACATTCGTCCGGGAACTGTTGTTCGAGATTTTCAAAACTCCGATGATGTGTCTATTCTAGACTATTTAGAATGGCATTTTGATGATTTTTGTCAACTCACTGATGTCAATGAGTTATGGGGAAAATTTAAGAATATTGTATCTCACTGTGTATATAATTTTGTCCCTTCAAGAAACGTGAGGGCGAAGAGGGCTTATCCTTGGATCACGAGGGAAATCTTACAATTAAAACGGAAAATAAAACGCCGAAGGAAAAGTAGAGTGAAAACTTCAGCGGAGATAGCAGATTTAGGGCGAAAGCTAAAGAATCTTGTCACGCAAGCTAGAGAGAGCTACTGTGGTAACGCGCTCTCACGGTTCTTGAAGGAATCCCCACAAAAATTTTGGCGTTTCTTTTCATCACCTAAGGAGGTGACCTCGCAAATCATAGTTAACAATGAAACTGTTTCCTGTCCTTTTCGAATTGCAGATGAATTTAACAAATACTTTCAATCCGTTTTTACTCTGTCATGCGACCCGTCGGAAGACCCTGCCTATGTTTCTTATCAGTCAGAAATGCCGGAGCTCGTTCTGTCGGAAAGCGGTATTTTTAACTTGCTTTTGAATATAAACGATAAAAAGGCATCTGGCCCAGATGATATTCCGAACGCGTTTTTAAGACGATACGCAGAGTGGGTGTCTCGGTACTTATTTATCATTTTTCAAGCTTCACTTCGGCAGAGCAAGTTACCGGCAGACTGGTTATGTGGGAAAATTGTGCCAATTCACAAGTCCGGAAACAAGATGGCAACTGAAAATTATCGTCCTATATCTTTAACAGCGACATGTTGCAAACTCTTAGAACATATTATATCGAAACATATCAGTCACTACCTGGAGGAAAACAACTTACTGTATAAGCACCAGCATGGGTTTAGGCAGGGTCTATCAACGGTTACGCAGCTTCTTGAATGTACGCATGAGTTCGCGTCTGTTATAAATGAACGTGGTCAAGTTGATGTAATATGCATGGATTTTTCGAAGGCCTTTGACCGTGTTCCTCATGAGAAGTTGCTCGAAAAGCTACGTCAATTAGGACTGAATCGGTGTTTGCTGTCATGGATACGTTCATATTTAGGCCACCGAATGCAGTATGTCTGTTATAACAACGTATGCTCTCCCCCGTTGGCAGTCTATTCAGGAGTACCCCAGGGTTCAGTTTTAGGGCCACTCTTATTCTTAATTTATATCAATGACATTGCTTCGAATCTGCCAGCTTCTGTACATGTTAAGCTTTTTGCGGATGACTGTATGCTCTTTTCTAAAATTACTACAGTTCAGGACCAGGAGTTACTAAATGCGTCTTTGGGGGTAATCAACTCATGGTGTACTACATGGGGCATGGTTATTAATTTCAATAAGACGGTGTTTTGTAATATTACAAACAAGAAAAAAGTGTTAGATTATCGCTACACTATAGGGAGCACAGAACTTGCCAAAGTAAATGAATTTAAATACTTAGGTGTGATTTTTGGTAATACGTTGCGCTGGAATAGTCACGTGGACTATGTATGTGCAAGGGCATATCAAAAACTAGCGTTCCTTAGAAGACACCTAAGACATGCAAATAGAGATGTTAGATTAACTGCATATAAATCTTATGTACGTCCGATATTGGAGTATGCAAGTTGCGTATGGGACCCCTACAGAAAAACACAGGTTACACAAATAGAAAGAATTGAGAACCTTGCATTACGATTTATTTTTTCAGAGTATAGGCGTACGTCGTCCGTTAACGCAATGCGAGCTGAGGCGCAGCTGGATAGCCTAGAAAAACGAAGAAAACTTTCTAGATTGAAAGAATTATATATTATAGCAAACGGACTGACAAAAATAGATCCTGAAACATATCTTTTACCTTCGACATCCCGTTCCCAGAGAACGAGCAACACTAAAGCAATAGCACCGTATCAATACAAAAATGATGTATTCAAGTATTCATTTTTTTGCAGAACAATAATTGAGTGGAACGGCCTACCAGAAGAACTTGTCGGTTGCTCCAGCCCTGAGCTGTTCGGAGTCCAGTCTGAATGAATTTTTTAAGTGATGCATGTAAAGAATGCGCAGGCACTTCGAACTGCCTGCGCACGCTTGACCCGCACAGAGTGCATGATTATGTGTTTATGACGTGTTCTCGAATTTCCTCTCCTGCGTAGACCGAAAGGTCCGCAGTATTGTAAATAAAAAAATAAAAAAGCGTTGTTACCAATGGAAAGTTTATTATAACGAAGCTTAAATCTTTCACTTTGAGCTTTCGCAAAAGTAAGCAACATTCATCGTGATTCACGCACTGCTGGGTAAAAATCATCATTTACGGAGTATCCAGTACCCTTTAACTTGCGGGCATCGTTAAGGATCAAATCCTTGTGCTTAGTAGACAGCATTTTTACTATTACTGGGCGGTTTTTGTTCGGACCAAAACGACCCAGTCTGTGGGCACGTTCAATCCAGCTTTGTTCTAAACTAAGGCCAAGCTTCTCTGAACACATTTTTAGGACCACTTGTTCGGTGATCGCCCACGTTTCACTATCTGTATCAGGTAAGCCATGAATAATCAAGTTGTTACGCCTTTGTCTATTTTCGGCATCTTCGCAACGAGCCTCAAGAACAGAAAGGCGCGCCGTCACACAAGATAACGCTGTCCCAGATGTAACAATCTCTCCATGCAAATCGTTTAGTGTTGAAGCGCTAGCGGACGCTTGCGTTTCAATAACTGTAACTCTGGAGGACAGCTCGGTAACCGATTTATTTGCAATTTGCAGATCTTTTTGAGTGTCTTTAATTCTTCGATTACATTTCTTTGCCCTATTTGCAGCTGCTGGGCAATAGCGAAAACGGAAGCCAACTGTTCCGCCTGTTCCTTAGTCCTTGGACCCGGATTGCACTCAATATCACCGCTTACGAGAAGCAGGAGGCGCATGTACAAGGAACAAACATAGGTACGAAGCCTATGGCACAAAATACGCAAATTGGTCGGGCACGACACCGTAATCAAGAACAGGTCATCACTTTTGAAACATGTATGGGAATGTAAACCAACCTGTATCAGAGGTACACGTATGAACATCGTTCCGGACCCGGTGTCGTGCCCCAAGTGGCGTAGCGAAGACAGCTGTTAAAATAGTCCCGAGTGCGTCACAGGGCTGCGATGTTGCCAGACGAGCCACGTTGAAGTGTCCGATGCTGGTATGTGTCCGCCTTGGCGTTCAAATCGCACTGGGAACAAAGGCCAGACCTTTTGCCTTTGTTCCACGATGCGAGTCTCGCGGGTGATAGAGTTGCTCCTGTGCGCACTCGTGTGAGCAGAACCTGCCCTCGTCGTCCGAATCCCCGTGAAGGGAGCAGGGGATGTGCCGGCTCGGGCAGGTGCTCTTCAAGTTTCGCCTGGTATTCATTTTTTATCCCGGCCCTTCCTTCGGCGGGGTCATATTCTTGTAACTGCCAATCGACGATGGATGCTCGATCTCGAGCGGTCAAGTCATATTGGTGATGTTGAAGTGGAAGCGCTTAATCTCCGGGCCCGGACAGGCGAAGGTTGAGGGTTCAATGCCCGCTCTTGGCCCAATTTTTCGCCAGCTCTCTTTCCCTAACTTTGATGCAATAAATTCAATAATCAGCTTCCTCCTCTTCGTTCACAATATCACTACGGCTGCACTTGTCAGTCTTCACTCATTCCCATTATATATAAATATATATACTGTATATATATATATATATATATATATATATATATATATATATATATATATATATCTATATATATATATATATATATATATACTGTAAACGACTAAATTTTCGCGAGGACCTAATTTTCACGAATTTCGCGAATCGCCTACAATTCGCGAAAAATACGTCCCGCGAACAATTCAACCAATATGTGAACGCAACGGAAGCTACACTTGATTCGCGAAAATTAGGACACGCGAATAATTTTAAATTTTTAGCTTTGGCCCGATTCGTGAAAATTTGAGCCCGCGAAAATTAAGTCGTTTACAGTATATATATATACGGAAATTGATACTATATATATCGGAAATTGATACATATATATATATATATATATATATATATATATATATATATATATATATATATATAACTGAGAGGAAAACAAAACCCTTGATGAAGACAGCAACTACGGGTGGTTTATTCATCGACGTTTCGGCCGGAGTCCGGCCTTCGTCAGGAAGAACTTTTACAGATGAACGCGGGTGATATTTATACAATGCTACGGTCGAGTCCAAGTTTCAAAAGCGGCGGGATGACGGTTGGAGTTCCCAAAGGAGCGTAGGAAGAGTTCCAGATGGGCAAACGTTTATACAATGCTACGGTCGGGTCCAAATTTCGGCGGGGTGACGGTTAGAGCTTTCGTGAGAGGGAAGCGTAGTGCAGTTCGTATCCGGGTACAGCCTTCCCCGGGCCGCTTCTACATGCTCCCTAAGATTCACAAACCTGGTAACCCAGGGCGCCCAATCATATCCGGAATAAGTACAGTAACCGAACCCATATCAGGATATGTAGACAGTTTAATTAAACATATACCGACAAGTCTCGATTCGTACATTAAAGACACAACTCACTTCTTAAGGGAAATATCAAATTTATGCATTCCAAAAAATGCATATCTGGTTACACTCGATGTGTCATCGCTGTATACGAATATCCCACATGATGATGGGATAAGATCGTTAATTGACATGTATGTACTCCACAAACAAACGGACACCCCAGACGGACACGTCGTCGCTACTCTAGCGAGGCTTGTCTTAGAACTCAACACGTTCGAATTTAACAATAAATACTTTAGGCAGGTTAGCGGAACCGCGATGGGCACAAAAATGGCCCCGAACTATGCCAATGTATTCATGGGAAAATTAGAGTCTCAGTTCCTTTCTGAATGTCCCGTAAAGCCGCTAATATACAAAAGGTTTATAGATGATATATTTATTGTCTGGTCGCACACTGAGGAGGAGCTGGTGGACTTCATAGATCGATACAACGCTGCTCATCCGAGCATCCGCTTTACACATTTGTACTCTCAAACCGAAATAAACTTCTTAGACGTCAATGTTAAAATAGACGAAGGTAAATTCGCCACGAGCCTGTACCGTAAGCCAACAGACCGACAGCAATACCTGCATTATCAAAGCGACCACCCACACCATTGCAAGAACAGCATTTCCTATAGCCAAGCTCATCGTTTCAAACGAATTTGTTCCAAAGAGACAGATTTTGATGCGAGCAGCCAAATTTGAAGTCAGTGCTAGAGAAACAAAAGTATCCACCCCGTATAATCGACGATGCAATCAGAAAAGCCAAGCAGCTGAACCGAGCAGACCTTATCAGCCCGCGCCCCACGCAAAGCGACGCACAACGCACAAATCTCTATCTAACTTATAGCATGAATCATCCTAATGTAAATAATATCTTAAGACGACATTATAACATTCTCGAACAAAGCGAGCGCCTTAAACGCGCGTTCCCATCCGCCCCTGGGGTAGTCCACAGACGATCGCGTAACCTCAAAGACACGCTAGTAAACTCTCGGATAAATTCATTGCCGCCACCTAACGAATGTATGCCTTGCATGCACCCAGGATGTCTCATCTGTAAACAGATGCAGCACACAAACACGGCCAGCAGCACGCACTCGCAGTTCTCGATCAAAATTAAAGGGCACTTAACATGTGCCTCGTCGAATGTCATGTACTTATTCGAGTGTACCGTATGCAAAATGCAATACATAGGGCAGACTAGAACGGCATTTAGACTGCGCTTTAATAATCACAAATCTCACGCCATAAATCTTCCGACACTGCCTCTATCAAAACATCTCGCTCTCCCAAAACACTCATTTGATAAATTGTCAGTGACGCTCCTAGAATCTGGATTTAAATCAAATCGCGAACGTGAACAGCGTGAATCCTACCTAATTTACCGATTCAATACAATTAAACAAGGAATAAATGAAAGCCCCGGTACTCTGGCATCGATTAAAATGCTATCCGACGAATAGCAACAGCGATCAGGAGACATTTTTTCAGGTCCCAGACCTTATTGTTAGCAGTGGTACTGTGTTTGTGGCCGGAACTGGACCATCAGCTTTTCTCTTTTATTTCCAGGTTTTGATATTCTTTTATTTCTAGGTTTAACATTGTTTCCTTCCAGGTTTGAATCATGCATGCTCCATAAAACAACACAAGTGACCTTGGCGTTTTTTTTTTTTTTTTTTGAGACAGCACTTTAGTTTGCGCGTGTATTTTTCGTTTATTGTACGTTATCGTCCAGGTCACCCCTGCCCGCCCGGACACAAAGCCACCCTGCGCCCTCTCTCAAGAAGCTACAACCGTCATCCCGCCGTCCTTGAAACTTGGCCCCGACCGTCAAGCTACTTTACCCGGATACGAACTGCACTACGCTTCCCTCTCACGAAAGCTCTAACCGTCACCCCGCCGAAATTTGGACCCGACCGTAGCATTGTATAAACGTTTGCCCATCTGGAACTCGGGTGTAGGCCCGTTTGTCATGTGCGCATTCGTCATAGGCCAACTGGTAATAGGCCCGTTCGTCACAGCGGAACATTCGTCATAGGGGAATTTGTCACTAGGAAAGTTTGTCACTGTGCGAACTGGATATTCGAACTTGCCCAACTTATATTGACTTGGTTTTGCATGCAATAAAGAGTAGTACGTTATATTATATATCATTTTTACTGAAGAGAGGGAACATCGAAACAAGTCATCGTTGTACTTCGAAAACAACAGGTTTATTGAGGGAAATAAAAACAAAGTAAACAGCGATATTCAGAGCTGCCGCCCTCAAGGTTTCAAGATGAGTGCAACCATCGTAGCGGCTCACAATGATCTGAAGACGCCGGTTGCAGTCGTCGTGCTTTTTGGACACCCTCGAAGATGTCGTGCCGCCCTCTGCCTGAGCCAGCTTCATCTCTGCCAAGGACTGCTCTCGCTTGATGCAGCCCGCCCAGATATTGGGAGAACTGCAGCCCACGTTGCTCTGGCATAAAAAGAAAAAATAACACACACACAGGTGGAGAAAGCTTTTTCGAGGGGGCACCGTACTGAAATTTTGAGCCACAAATGCAAAAATGTACTACAGAAAACTTCCAAGTTCTAAGAGGATTAGTTCAGTTCTTACCTGCAGTCTCCGGTGCCACGCTTCGATGCTGTTGTTCGTCCTTGGCATTTGTGCTAGTGTTGATTCTCTGACTAACCAAACCAGAGGAGGGAAGGTGGCCGAAGACAAGCCGTTTCGACGGGGTCTCCCGATATACACGTCCTCGAAGTAGTCCGCCACGAGTGAGGCATCGGTGGACAAAACCTCGAGAAGGTCCTAGAAGGCCTCGGGAATGTCGGCGATTGGCAGGAAGGCGAATATCTGATGACGAACCCGAAGTACGTTTTTCTCGGTGGGGTCGCGCGCAAAGCGAGCGTGCCGTCGGGCGGCGTTCGCCAGTTTTTCGTCGCATAATTCGTTCCATGGAGTTCAGCCTTAAGAGCTGCGCTCTAATAAAATATACAAGCACAGGTCGTCCAGCGTCACACCGGACGTCAGTGGAAGTTTGTACCTTGGCTTGAATTGGAGGTACGTGAATGATAAAAACAGAAGGGTGGATTCATTTGAAATTTACAACTTGTGTTGAGGTGGGCATTTTGGTTCGCCTCAAATAAATATATGGGCAATCACACCTCAGATCGGCAGAAAGTGGTGTTTCAAAACTTCTAACTCAAACTACTTGGTTAATTCTTCACTGTGACAACACTGGAAACAGTGTCGTTACCGTAAAGTTACTGTTCTTTTTATTTTAATGCGTTAACAGTTGTGCCCACGTGAATTTAAAAGCTGATGGCGTCCGTCTGGGGACACAACACTGGTAAAAAAGCGCTCCCTGTAAGGACGAGGACAGTAGTGAAGATAGAGGGAGAAAAGGAGGCGACGTCACAGGGCGAAAGCCAACGAGCGCGCGGATGCTGGGCCGATTATGAACTAACCGGTGTGCAGAGTGTGTATGCTCCGCACACCTGCACCTTCGTCTGTGCTCTGAAATGGTGTAGGAACCAAGTACTAGCACTGGTCCAAGTAGGCGGCAAAATAAGGCGGATTGTGAATGAAGGAGACAGGCTGCCGAAATCTACGAACAACGAAAGCAGCGTCAGACAGCGAATGTCGCAGCCAAGCGTTCAAGGCAGGGGAACGAGAACACCTAAGGCCGGAGAAACTTAAAGGAAGATAGAAGAGAAGAGGACCGGACGAGCGCTGACTATCAACTGATGCTATTTATTCAGAAGAGGATGAAGTGCGCGAGACTCGAGCGTGCCAGAATGCGCTTTTTTCATCAAAACACGCGCGGCAGCTCCTTTCACGGGAATGCCATGTGCCAACATGCACAGGGCATTCAACCGAAGCGCACCCAGAAGACAAAAGCCATAAAAAACGCCCTTCACCGGTCTTGTCACCATCAAGTCTCGAGTAGCTTTACCACTCAAGTGAATCGACTGAAAACTGCAGGCTTCCCAGATCATCTTATATGCAGCGTGGCGGAGAGGCTTCTACAAGAGTCTCGTAGGCAAGCTGAACCTTGTCAAAACGTAACCAAGGAAAAGTTACCCACGGCAGTCATCCCGTATCTACATGGAATCTCCCACAGCCTCAAGAGAATTGCAGCCAAGGCAGGAGTCAGAGTTGTGTTTTCAGCACCCAACAAGCTTGGCCGGATGTGCAAAAAGGTGAATTCTACATCCCTCTCCATCTCCCACACACCATGTGGGAAGAAGCACGCGAGACAATTCATGGAATGTACAGAAGGTGCTGTATATGACATACCTCTCTCCTGCGGTCGTTCATACATTGGGCAGACCGGAAGATGTATCAATGATCGACTGAGGGAGCATGCCGCCTCCATAGGGAACACCTCAGGCAGTAACTTGGTTAGACATTGCAGCGACTGTTTGTGCTCCCCTTTATTCGGTCAGTGTACCATCCTAAAAAGACATCACGACTTTAGGACGCGGGAGATCGTGGAGGCCTTTTTGATATACAAAAGAGGGGAAGGAGCAGTCAGCTCTCCATCAATAACCCTGCTTGCCCAAGAAATAGAATTCCTTGAAGAACAGCCTCGGCATATGCGGGAACGGCCGTAGTTTAGTTGATATTTTTCCACGATCTTGGGTCACCATCAGGCGAAGACCGCTGGACATCACAATGCGCGGAATCTACACCAAGGCTCCTAAAAGAAGAAGGGCGGCAATCGCACGCTCAATGGTCTCCAGGTGGCGAAGGTTTCCAAGCCTGGGTCAGCAAACTATCGCACGTGCATTTTCTTCTTTCTTTTCTTTTCTTTTCTTTTCTTTCTTTTCTTTTGTCTTCTGGGTGCGCTTCGGTTGAATGCCCTGTGCATGTTGGCACATGGCATTCCCGTGAAAGGAGCTGCCGCGCGTGTTTTGATGAAAAAAGCGCATTCTGGCACGCTCGAGTCTCGCGCACTTCATCCTCTTCTGAATAAATAGCATCAGTTGATAGTCAGCGCTCGTCCGGTCCTCTTCTCTTCTATCTTCCTGTCGTCTTTGCGCTGTTAAAACACTAAGTATGAACCAACTAGCCCACCGCAGTACCTTATTGCAGTTTATTTCTTCTACATCGGGCCCTTTCTGTCCAAGTCTTCTTTCCCCATTTCCATTTTCACCCGTCACCTTATACATGCGTCGTGCCGAGCTCGATTGCTAGCGTTTGCTCTTCAGCACCCATACGTTCCTCCGGATGTGGCCGCTTTGGTCGGCCCTCTACCACCTTCCCGAGGTCACTGTCTTCGGATCTGCCGCATCCTCAGGTCAGAAGCCTGGAGGCAAATCCGCTTCTTCAAGGATTGCATTCATGACGCCTGCCACCGAGAAGCAACGTCCGATCAAGCCACAAGGCGCGTTCAGAGAGAACTACAAACCGCATCACGAATCACAGAGGTTCAGTGGCGTCAGATCCTGGCCACGCTACCCAAGAAAAGGGATTGCCGCTCACCGGAAGGTCAGGCAGTCCACGTCATCGGCAACACCGACGTGCCGGACAATGCACGGCGTGTCCTCTGCCTCGGCCCCAAATTCTGCAATCAACCCGAACTGAGCAAGCCCGAGCTGCTTTCCATGGTACGAAGCACCGCGGCCCGCGCGGACGTAGAAACCGTCGAAGGAGTCATCCGAGACGGCGTGGATTGTCTCCGCAGATCATCAAAAGGCATCAGTTCGATTCGCACTGCGGACACTATCTCCGCGCTCCGTGAGGCAAATTTGAAGTTGCTCTTGTCGGACAAAGAAGGCGGGTTCGCCATAGTTCCCGACGACATCTACAATCAGAAGGCCGCGGAGGCCATCACAAGTAACTTTACATTATTGAAGAATTACAAACCTGAAACGACGAAGAAGGAAGCCGTCAAGTTATGCGAGCGGCTAAATCTAACAAAACTCGCTTCATCAGTGAGGAATTGCAAAGGCCTTTCCCTGGAGGCCTTCTTCTCGGCCAAGACACACAAGACGGCTTGCCCTTTTCGGGTCATCGTCTCGGAACGAGGAACATGGCAGCGCCTTCTGGGGCACTACCTTCAGAAGTCCTTATCCGTCCTGGAAGTTGAAGATCCCTACCTGGTCAGAACACCGTCCATGGTGTCAGATTACCTTCAACAATTGCCCAAAGGGAAGGTATTGGCCTTCTCTGTGGACATTAAGGACTTATACTATTCCCTTCCTCACGACTCTATCTGTGAAACAGTCAACGACGGCATTGACAGACATGGACCTCTAAAATTTCAGAACACAGTCGGTATCACAGCTGAGGACTTCGTGAATCTCCTCATGCTTTACTTACGCTCCACAACAGTTGTGTTCAGGAGTGAGTTTTACCGGCAACGCGAAGGTGTTTGTATAGGATCATGCATAGCCCCGGCGCTCAGTGATCTACTCCTAGCCTTCTATGACAGATTATTAGAAATTTCACTCCGGGACTCGTCAGTCATCAAGATATTTCGATACGTTGATGACTTTCTTGTCTTGTACAGACCATCCGATGACACTGGATCAAAAGATGTGGGAGAGATTTTTAATACGTTCAAGTCTACTCTTCGCCCGCTCACTTTGACAAAAGAGCTACCTGAGGGGCAACAGCTGCGATTTTTAGATTTGACACTTCTATTCGGAGATCATGTCTGTTGGCAGTATTCGCCCCGCTCTAAAAAAGCCTTCCTTCCGTTTTCATCCGCACATTCCAAGCTAGTCAAGAGAGGCATTGCTGTTGCAGCCATAAAAAACGCCCTTCACCGGTCTTGTCACCATCAAGTCTCGAGTAGCTTTACCACTCAAGTGAATCGACTGAAAACTGCAGGCTTCCCAGATCATCTTATATGCAGCGTGGCGGAGAGGCTTCTACAAGAGTCTCGTAGGCAAGCTGAACCTTGTCAAAACGTAACCAAGGAAAAGTTACCCACGGCAGTCATCCCGTATCTACATGGAATCTCCCACAGCCTCAAGAGAATTGCAGCCAAGGCAGGAGTCAGAGTTGTGTTTTCAGCACCCAACAAGCTTGGCCGGATGTGCAAAAAGGTGAATTCTACATCCCTCTCCATCTCCCACACACCATGTGGGAAGAAGCACGCGAGACAATTCATGGAATGTACAGAAGGTGCTGTATATGACATACCTCTCTCCTGCGGTCGTTCATACATTGGGCAGACCGGAAGATGTATCAATGATCGACTGAGGGAGCATGCCGCCTCCATAGGGAACACCTCAGGCAGTAACTTGGTTAGACATTGCAGCGACTGTTTGTGCTCCCCTTTATTCGGTCAGTGTACCATCCTAAAAAGACATCACGACTTTAGGACGCGGGAGATCGTGGAGGCCTTTTTGATATACAAAAGAGGGGAAGGAGCAGTCAGCTCTCCATCAATAACCCTGCTTGCCCAAGAAATAGAATTCCTTGAAGAACAGCCTCGGCATATGCGGGAACGGCCGTAGTTTAGTTGATATTTTTCCACGATCTTGGGTCACCATCAGGCGAAGACCGCTGGACATCACAATGCGCGGAATCTACACCAAGGCTCCTAAAAGAAGAAGGGCGGCAATCGCACGCTCAATGGTCTCCAGGTGGCGAAGGTTTCCAAGCCTGGGTCAGCAAACTATCGCACGTGCATTTTCTTCTTTCTTTTCTTTTCTTTTCTTTTCTTTCTTTTCTTTTGTCTTCTGGGTGCGCTTCGGTTGAATGCCCTGTGCATGTTGGCACATGGCATTCCCGTGAAAGGAGCTGCCGCGCGTGTTTTGATGAAAAAAGCGCATTCTGGCACGCTCGAGTCTCGCGCACTTCATCCTCTTCTGAATAAATAGCATCAGTTGATAGTCAGCGCTCGTCCGGTCCTCTTCTCTTCTATCTTCCTGTCGTCTTTGCGCTGTTAAAACACTAAGTATGAACCAACTAGCCCACCGCAGTACCTTATTAAAGGAAGATTCATTTGTGAATTGTTAAGGAATGCGTAAGCATGACTCTCTAGAAAAACATGGCACACGTCCCCCGTTGGGAAACGCTAACGTTGACCCCGTAAGAAAAATAAAAAGAGTCAGTGAAACATAGAAGAAGTAAAAGAGAAAGAAAAAAAAGATTAGTGAAGGGGTCAGCGTAAGTGTTTCCAAAGTGTGTGGCGTTTTCAAAGGGTCATGCGAACCCATTTTTATTCTATGTTTTTTTTGTAATCGTACGTGTATATTCAAGATCTTGGCATCAATCCCATCATGAATATGGAATTTGTTGCCAAGTGGATTAGCTAGTATTAGGTCACAACATCACGGAGCATGTAGAGAGAAACCAACGCTGCAGCACTAAGCTGTCAGATCTCCTGACAGCTTCGATTTCAATGATCACTGCACCAAGATATGTAGCCACGTCCGAGTTTTAGTATCCAGATACGTCTTAAACATGAACAAACCAAATATAACATCATCGTAGATGCCCAGAAGACTGTTACTGGTTTTAATGTAAACACAAGATATAACAAATGTTTTGCAAATATATATGAAATCACTTAAAATTCAAATACTGTAGAAGTGTCTGTTAATGTAAGAGATCTAAGGATTATTTTTCCGAGTTCATACGGTATTTCAAGGAATGACATCTAAGCTAACTCTAACTAAATGTAATTTCACAGACTGGTTACTTAACACCGGAGGAAATTACAAAGTTCTATTTTGCAGGCTATTGTGTAAGATTCCAAAGATAACACCAAATTTGGGAACTCGAGGTCTCGTAACCGAATAAGTAAAGAGTGATTAGATTGTACCATACGAATGGAAAAGTTCCCAAGCCACTATAACAATAGACTTTGATAATGCAGAACACACCGTAGAATTTACAGGGATATTATATACCACCAAATTATATATTTGTTTTCAAAACATTTGTACTAACAATTCTTATACTGGAAACAATGGATTTTGAAATTTTAAATTTGGAAATTAAAAATGTAGAAGTATAACTCGCATAGATACTTTCTAATTTATTGTGACTTCAGACTAACCACTTTTGTAGTTGACGATTCCTATATTGCATTCTTGGATGATGATGTAAACTTTTATTTGAATATGGAAATATCCGAAGATGGGTAGGGCGGGGCCCCTAGTCCAGGGCTCCAGTTCTGGCCGCTGCTGCCTTGGCCCGCTCAACCAGACTACGCTGGTCGTCCGGGTGCGTGCTGAGAAACGCAGCTTCCCAAGTCTCCGGGGAAGGGGAAGAGATGGTGGGAAGGGATGGGTGGCATTTGCAGGCCCACGTGACGTGGTATAAGGAGGGGTACTCTGAGCAATGTGGGCAGCTAGCAGGGTACATGGTGGGATAAAACTTGTGGAGGAGGGCGAGGTGTCTGTAGGTGTGGGATTGGAGTTGGCGCCAGATCACGGCCTCTTCCCGAGTTAGGCTCCGATGTGAAGGGGGTATCTAAATCTCTCGCCTCGATGATGAATGAAGGATTTCAGAGTATTGGTTGGGTACGGGAATAAATTTGAGAATTGTGTTGTGTTCCTCTGTGTGTGGCACCCGCTGTGTACAGGCTCGGGCTACGGCATGGGCTTGCCGATTTCCATCTACAGATTCGTGGCCAGGAGTCCAGATGAGCGTCGTTTCTGGAAGCGGGGTTTCGAGGTGTGTTCAGATGCGTAGAGCGCATGGTGAGATCGCATTCTTGGAAGTCGGATTTAAAACTGTAGGCGTAGATACCGGGACAGTTGTAACAAAACGAACATTTACAACTTTTCATTCAATATTCTGTTTCGATTTTAGAAATATGCCTACGATTGCTTTCGAAAATGCTCACACATCTCTTATTCAGGTACATGTTAAACATCAAAGTACTCCGCCTACTAAGTACATTATGAATATGATGTACAAGTTTCATAGAAACATTAGTGTAGCTCTATCTTATGTTTGCCAAAAGAAGCTTAAGAATTCAATTCAGAAAGAAGAAGGATGGAAAATACGAATTGGGCCGAAGGCTAATCCCACAAATTGTAGATTGTTTCTTACTTCCACTCAAATTCAGAATAAAGAAGGATAAGTCTGTGGACTCAAAGTTCAGTAAAACACAGTTAAGAAATCAAAATACTCAAGCAGGTTTTCTTTTTTGTTTGTCAATCTGTGGGGCCTTCGCAGCCTTATCAACCAGAGCCATGCCACTTGTTGTCCAAAAGGCCTTAGCAGGAACCGCAACGGCTAGAGCTGCGAAAGCCGTTCAGAAAAATGCCAGCCAGCTTCTTAGAACAATTTCTAAAAAACTAAAGCCACCACTCAGTTCTACATATACTATTCAGATATTAAAATATTAACCGGGATTTAGTTGTGTATTTCCAAAATTTATGTTGCCTAAACAAAAAGCAAGCTTGGTAAGATAAATAATGAAAATTTTCATCCTCTGGAACTTATTGGACATGTCATTTTAATGGTCCAAAGTATATTGAATTCTTTTATAGTTGCACTCTACCCCTTGCTAAAGAAATATTAAAGAAGCTGACAACAAATTATAAAGACATACTCTACAGTTCATCCCAGATTCAAAATATAAACTTCTTTTTATGCTGTAATTATTGTATTCACTATATTCTAAATCGTTCTGGGGGTAAAACACAAGATGACATTATACAGAAGTTTCAATCAGACCGGAATGTATTAATAGACAAAGGATTAGGCATTTTTATCTTACTAATAAATGAATGAATAAATTGAGAAGATAGTATACGTATTCAGAAGATTTTATCGTTATTATCAGAATTTAAGTAGATTTCTCACTTTCACTAAGACTGTCTGTTCAGAAAGTGGATTAACTGCATTTGTTTTGCTTCCCTCAGCCGGTTTGACGTTAAGTACTTTACTCGTTGTTGCAATTAAAAAAACTCTGAATGAACATGAAAGGAAACAATCATATTTAATTTCTTACAAGTTTTATAAAGAACTTCTGAGCCTATACAAAGCATATGAAATTCTTAAGTCGATGTTCGGAATAGAGGAAATGATTTAAAAAAAGTAAAAAAAAAACATCTTGCTAGGGAGAAATATATTAAAAAACCAAAAACGGGACGGGTATAAGTTTATTTCTAAATAAATGTGATGGAACATTGTGACGTGTTGGGCTAGTTGGTTTGAGGTGAACATCTTGTGCAGAAACAGCGGCAAAGAAACTTGGACAAGAGTAAACGAACAAATGAGATGGACTTCAAAAACATTTACTATGAACCGGAAAAAGGGTAATCTGGAATAAGGATTTTCAAAGAAAGTTTAAAAAGTCAATATTGTGGTGAAACAGGTTTTTTTAGAGAAAAGATATATATACAAACCTCTAACCAATTGAAACAAATTTGAAAAACGTTAAGTAATTGTTCAAGTAATAGATGATCAATGGCAAGCTGACTTTGTTGGAGTCAAAGGTAAGAAATATTTTCGAATCTATAGAGATATATTCTCAAAATATGCATGGCTAATACTGACAAAAAAATGATGAGACAGGTGAAGGAATAACTCAGGCATTCCTTGAAATATTAAAGTCAGAGAATAACCAAAAGCATACAAACAGATGAAAGACTAGAGTTTGATAATAGTAAAGTACTGATATTGTTTCAATATGAATGGATTATTCTTTCAGCAGTTATTCATAGCTTAAGGCATCTGTTGCCGTAAGGTTCACCAGAACATTAAAAGAAAAATCGGAAAAAGAGCAGAATCCACGGGTTTTAGATGAAGTCGCAAAAACTATAATACTTCCTATCGTCGATCTATCAAAATGGCTCCGGCCGAAGTCTCATTCAAAATAATGAAGACCTTGTCGCAACAAAACTGTGCCCTTCACCGAAAAGTAATAAGAAGACGAAATTCAAAGTCGCTAATATTATGAGATTACGAAAATCTAAAGGCGTTTTGAAAACGGTTACAAACAGAGTTAAACAACCGAAGTCTTTCAAATAAAGGAATATGTAGTGATGGTGTTTCGTATTACCATTTAGTTTACATGAAGGGAGAAAATATAGTGGGAACGCTTTATGAATAGGACATGGTTAAATATGTTCCTGCATGGTAATTTTTGTATATTGTTTCATGATATTTTTGGTCATTTTTCAAGGTAGAGGGAAGGCGAATCGTCCAGAACTTCCATTTCCTACATTACTCACATAACTCATGTATGTAGCGCTCTTCGTAAAGTGGCGTGTATGGCGTATAGCATAAAAGTGTTTTTGACCTTCGGTGGTAAAAGTGATAATCCATGCTTTTGCCTACAGCATTCGCAATAAGATGTAACGATTCACTCCAATTCCACAGCTTCGTGGGGGACAAAGGTTGATAATAGTTCGAATTGAATCTTGCGTAGCGTCGCATATAATTCAACGATTTCATCGAATGGAGATGGTTTTAGAGATTTTTTTATGCCGTATTTGCAGAATTTATTAATAAAAATAACGTGCTTCATCACATTTGGAGTGGCAGCTTTAGAAATGCTCGTAAACCTATCCGCCTGCTCCATGTAACTCATCGGTTTGATGTTTTGAAATATATCACGAGATACGGAGAAAGAATACATCACTTTTATGTCCCAAATGTAATGATCTGCCTGAGCAACTATTTATTTATGTCACAGGCAAAGCTAAATTTAAAATAACAATGATTCATGTGTATGTTTTAGGGAATTCATAGATTTACTTAATCCTAGTACTATTCGTGTTTTTTGTTGTCATTTGTTTTTGTCTTTCGTTGGCATTGGAGCAGATTACCCGCAGCCATTTTCTTTTTCTTTGCTTGTTTTTTTTTGCATTGTTGCGTAAATGCATTTATTTAGGTTTCCCGCCTGTGCGACTCGCCGGGTTAAGTCGTACAAGCCAATTCCCAAGCAGCACACCACTGTTGGACCCCCGTTGGACCAATGTTGGCAAAAAATGGTTCCAATATTGGTCTGACGTTGGCATTTTCGAAAACGCCACCCGATCCAATGGTGGTCCAACATTGGTGCCAATGTTGGACCACTGGTTTGCCAACGTTCTAGCCCACGTTGGACCAACGTGGTTTGCGCTTTTTTATCCAATATTGGCATAGAGGTTTCACCGTTGGCTGAACCAACATTGGCATCCAGCGCCTTACACACTGGCTCTTCCAATATTGGCTATTCCGATATTGGCATCCAGTTTAATACACTGGCTATTTTTTGCATCCATTGTCTATGACATTATTGGATGCCATTTTTCAGTCAGTGTTCTAACCAGTGTCACAAAAGAGTGCAGAGAACCAAGCAAGTTCCTTGCCCTTTTTCCTCAAGCACAGTTTTCTTTCTGATACTAAAATCTAATAAATGCAGCAATTTTACCACATTTGGACACTTTAGAAATCAATAAAGCATGCAAATGAATTGTTCATAACGTTTGATAGTTCATAATTTATTTAAATCGAATAAAAAGATTTAAAAAAATTGTGCACACTCGGCGGCACGCTCGGTAGTGGACAGGGCAGACTCGACAGGGCAGACTAGGCAGACTCGGCGGCACGCTCGGTAGTGGACAGGGCAGAGGGCTGGGTGAAGAGCTGGGCAAAGGGATTCCACGCAGGGGCCTGGCCACAGGATTCTGAAAGAGACAGAAGCGGTGGTTCGGATTCAGGTGAAGGGTTTCAGAGGCTCTCAGTTCTCTCTTACGCTTGTCAATAATGAAAATCAAAATAAAACATAGCTTCATTATTAATCGCCGCCTTTTAATTAACCATTCGATTAATCGGCTCGGTTGCTCTGCAAGTATAAAATCTCGGAAAGGCCTACCGACTTTTTTTTGTTTACTTTTCCATATTATCAACTTTCTTTTCCAGTGAATTATTTTTCGTTATTTTGTATGTAAAAAACTTAGTACTGCCTTCTAAAATAAATAGATGCGCAGGTAATACACCGGGGCCGGCTTGGTGGAATCAGTGTCTCAGCTTAGACTGGGTGAAGGAAAGCACTGTAAAGAATGGGACGCGCGAGCGTCATGAGTCGATGTTTGAGTCCCGTTCAGCTCGTACGCTGGCTTTGACAGTGCTTTCTTTTCCCCGTCTCAGCTGAGACGCTGTTTCTAGAAAGACGGCCCAGGCGTTTACTATTGTTTTGTTCGTCCGACTTGTCCTTACTCAGAGCTTGATCGATCTAGATTAAAATATTGATAGTGGTTTAAAAAATTAATCAAATAGTACGAAGGTTATTTCATAAATTGCTTAACTCTACTCGTGCAACATCATGGCGTCCCTCAACCTTTCATCTAGCTTTAAGAAGTCTTAAGAATTATAATCTCGTCATTTAAGTTCACACCAATATTTCTACGTTAATTTGAAAAAAAAAAAACGTTTTTAAGATTTACGATATTTGCGGAACGGAAATATGTAGTTATTGTTGTACCCATATTGCCTCCATAATATTTACAATTTATAAATGCAACCGCTGGCCTCCCTCTTCAGCTCACCAGTGTCAAACGCACTACTAAATTAACAATTCAATAAATACCCCGGTACACGTAACAACATGACTGTTGAACAGAGCTTGATGCTTGAATCAATCAAGAGTTTAAAATAAATCGCGCAGATAAAATAGCTTGTCGTGTAGAGACAATTACTGGCAATTACACTCGCAGAGCGCGGTGACATAACTGACACTCCACTCGCACCCAACAACCCAAACCTTGGCAAATAAGGACTACACAACGCTGTGGTATTCGGCTTGGAAATACCGGGAGGACTTTTTACTACAGCACACATCTACCGCTAAGAAGACAGCCATATTTTAACAAAAAATAAATAAATAAAAATGACGTCGAACACAAAAATAACCAATCAGAACGTCTCTCACGGTCTATTAGAATAAAAAGCACTTGCAAATAGCGCTGTACAGGGCCTTTCGGGCCGATCGCTCTGGATTACACGTTGAACTCGTCGGAGATTCCTGGCACAGCGTTCGACACGGTTCAAACTCATCGGATAGGGACAAAACGTACATTGCGTAGCAAGAATACCTATCCCCAATGGTCAGGAGAACTTCTCCTTGTCACTCACATGGAAGAGAAGGCGGTCAGTTGTGTCTTCGGTCCGTCGAAGCTAGTGGTCACATGTATGCCCACAACAAAGGAAGATCACCGGTGTGTAGGCGCTGCCGAAAGAATATCCATGGTCTTGGCAATCCGCATGTTGAAGATCGCACTTGGCACTAAGACGAATTGCGCTGCTGGTGATCGGAACTCTAGAACTAGATTTACCACATTTACCGCAGAAGCGAAATCCACAGCAGGCCCGCAGGCCGTATCACCCGCGAAGCTAGGTCCGGTCTTCGCAGGCATTCGGGGTTCCGGGTTTGTAAACGGCTAATGCGTCATCCGTCAAACCACGTGATCACGCTTCTGCCGTTACCCGCGCACAAAGAGCGGATTCAAGCGATAAAAAGTATACGCCTCATTGGTCCGTCGAGTCCGCACCGTCTAGAACGTCTTCAGCTTAGGGAGAGGGAGAAAATGAGAGAAGGAGTAGAAAGAAAGCAGCCCAGAACGGGGAGTGCGCTTACAAAGGCTAATCTTCAGGCCCATCTCAACAATGAACCCAACCAGAGGATTAGTCACTTGTACCCAAGGTTGATAGTGCAGTGGATGTTATGCGTGGCCTCGGGCTTTTAGTCAGGTTCCGTGCTCTGCCTTATCACTAGCTTCGAGACTGTAGTCACGTGACCCTAACCGGAGACAGAATTGGCCTAAAACACGCATAGCGTCTACCCTGCTGCCAATACCGATTGAACAGGACAGCTCTCTGAAGGCCAGATTTTGAATTTCTAAATAAGCTGTCCAGCCCAAAAGTGATTCTAAACGGGGCAAGTTTGAAGACAATGTTTTACGTCGTATAACTCACATTAAAATTTAGAATGAAGAACTAAGCGCGACTATTTTTTGCGCACGATGTCCACAAATAACTAAATATTTATATATATATATTATTTTTATCAATAAATTTAAAATTATTTGTACACTGTTAGGTTCGCGTTTTTAAACTTCAAACTTTTTTTTACGAAAGAGTTACACATAAAAGACACCACGGACAGCACATCGTTCGACTTTCAACACACGATGAATCGGTTGCGATGCTGCACGAACAATATCGGAAAGATGCTGCGTAGGATACGCCGGGCGCAACGGCTTCGCAACCGTTCGAAGGGCAAAGGATTCGCGACGACAAAGTAGCGTCTTCCAACTTCAGTAAGCTAATGGGGCTCGAGAGTACCTCGCTAACATTTCCGCAGAGCGAGCGCGGCCGGCCAGATGGAGGCGCAGTATGCTCTCGCGTCGCGATTGCTACGTCGTTCTTCTGCCTACACTGATGATATGTGCACTGGCAGTCGAAGCAGCCCTCTCGAGACTTCATTCGAGTCCAATAGACGACTTTCTAGCTCGAAAGACTCTCGTAAAACTGAGAGTAGAAGTCACTTCGGTTGGCGGCGTAAGCGGCGGCTTTATGTTTGTCGACACCTGCGTCGTCAATGACAAATATGCACAGAAACATTAAATATAAAAAATAGAGCACGCAGAAAGAAATACAAACATGGCAGGGGCACGGACAAAGTAGAAGACGTTAACGCTAGGTAATGCATATACATACAAAATACACTAGAAAATACAAAAATAATTAAATCTAAAAAACAGAATTAAGTTTTCAACGCCGAGGTAAGGCAATGCGAAAGAAGAGCAGCCGGCAAACAAACTGCAATAGTCCTATAGGCAGCTAAGGACGTATTTGTGATCGCGGTTAGAAAGTACCGGCGACGTACGCCCCATGAAGTTGGCTAAATAAAATTCTCGCTCCGAGCGAGCGCGTGAATGACTCTTTTCCACTTTCCTACCTCTGCAATGCAAAAAAAAAAAGGTCGCGGGTTTATAGTTTACGCGACACAAATATCGATAAGCCATTGGCTATGGCAGTGCAATATTGACCAGCCTATACCATGACATCACAAATATTGGAAAACGCTTGGCTTTGACAGTTTAATATTCACCAGCTTAAGCCAGCGTAAATACAATATCGGAAAGCCATTGGCTCTGACAGTCCAATATTGTACAGGTTATGCCGGCGATATCCAATATTGGAAAGCTATTGGCTTTGACAGTCCAATATTGGACAGCTTATGCCGGCGTAAAGCCAATATCAGAAAGCCAGTGGCTCCGACAGTCCAATATTGGACAGCTTATGCCGGCGTATTTCCAATATTGGAAAGCTATTGGCTTTGACAGTCCAATGTTGACCAGCCTATGCCAACGTATTACCAATATTGGAAAACCATTGGCTTTGATAGTCCATTATTGTCCAATGTGATTCCAATATTGGGAAACATATGGCTCATTGGGCCATTGTTGGGCCATTCTTTGCCACATCAAATCCAATGTTGGCCCAATACGGTGTGCTGCCTGGGTTATTATTAGTAGTGGTAGTAGTAGTTTTCGGATTCTTAGTAGTATTACGATTTTTAGTAGTAGTATTAAAATTCTTGTTCATATAATTATTATTGTTATTATTTGTTTTTGTATTCTTATTACAAGTTATCAAGGTTTCACCAACTCCAGGGATTGTATGACGTGACCCGCAGCCAGGAGAAATATATTTTTAATAATGTTAATGCAAGGATGCAGGATAGCTAGTTTAGAACTGGCTTACTTAACCTTGGAGAGCGGAGAACAGAAATACAGGACAATACGACTCTCCAAATTGGAGATCTCCGTTGTGCTGTCCTTCCGTTTTCCACACTCCAGGTTTTAAAAAAAACATTTTGTTTTAATCAAACGCCACACTTTAACTGAGGGGAGAGGAACAACGAAACTACAGTAAAATAAGGCATTCATTATACGTAATCAGTATAACTAAGGCTCGAACAGTTGATCATCAGTGTTACAAACTAGTCAATTATAGCAACGTATCATGAACAGAACTATTCACTGCACAAAGGCAGTTTTTGGAACCAAAATAAGGTTTGTACAAACATAAAAAAAATAAACAGGAAAATTATTTAAAAAATACCTCAAGCAAACTGAAGTCGACATTTTGACCTATTCACCTACCGTAAAGTAGGTGAAGACACACACTGATTTTTTGTAAGCATAAATTATCAACACAAAAAAGGGAAAATAATACGCAGGCACCAAAGTTTGAATTTGTTTCTACCTTATTTTTCGGTTACAATATTCAAAAATGCATCTGGTACGTCATTGAATTCAAGAAAGCAAAAAAGTCCTTAGCCTCTTCCCTTACTTGGGTGTATTCTTGGTAAGTAAAGCCTATATGTGCTTGGGTGGAACAGCGCGGATGAACAGTCACACTCGCATGCACACAAGAAGCAAACAGACTCGCAGCGCTGACTTTCAACTCAGTTCTATATTTCTTCTTCCTCAAATCTTCAACTTCTTCACCTTTGCCGTTAATGAGAAAAATTTAAATTTTTACACACCAGACCAAAAAGCCAATGCACATTAAAAATTAATAATTAGATAAATCATGCAAAAACAACTAAAAAAATCATATTAAAAAATTAAATTAAAAATTTAATTCTTAATTTAATTCTACCGACAAACGAAAGGTGTTTGCATTGGATCTTGCATTGCGCCTCGTCTTAGTGACCTCTACCTAGCACATCAGGACAACATCCTACAAAGGCGTTTGGACACTTCAAAAGTGGTGAAAGTGTTCCGCCACGTAGATGATTTTTTGATTTTCTTGGCCCCAGATGGCAACGACATTTCAAGTACTGTGTCCAATGTCCTCTCGATATTTAAGAACTCTTTGGACCCTTTGGACATAACCCATGAACTTCCCGTTGAAGAGTCCCTAAGGTACTTAGACCTCAGACTGTGTTTTCTTTCTCATCATACTTGTTGGACATTCGCTCCGAGGGGGAAGAAGCCACTCCTCCATTATCAATCGGCCCACTCCAAATTAGTTAAGAGGGTGTAGTCAACCTATGCCTTAAGAATGCCATCACAAAGTCATGCCCGAATACTGTAAAAACCAGCTTTGACGCGCAGATAGCTAGGCTATTGTCAGGGGGTACCCTAATCATGTATTAATATCTGTCGCAGAAAAACTCCTTCAGAAAATCAAAAATCCCAATTTAATCCAATGTAAGAAGAGGGACAGAAACCAAAGGCCAGCGGTTGTGCCTTATATTCACCATTTTTCGCATGGTCTTAAAAAGATAGGCAACCGCGTAAACGTTAACGTAGTATTTTCTGCTCCATGCAAGCTCTCTAGTTTATGTGAAAAAGTCAATTCTTCCTCCGATAGGACCTTAGGTTGTACCAAAAAGCACCACTCCCGTTTTGTTCCATGCTCAGAAGGGGTGGTTTATGCCATTCCCCTCTCATGCGGAAAACAGTATATCGGGCAGACCGGGAGGTGTCTCAATGACCGGTTACGAGAGCATCATTATAACATAAACCGAGTAATATCAGGGAATCTAGGTATCCATTGCCGGGATTGCGGGTGTTCAGCGGACCTGAGTAATTGCACTGTCATAGCCAGAAGTGGTAATCAGCTGACACGAGAGATCATCGAAGCTGAAAAAATAGCCAGATTGGACCAACAATGTGTTAGTGTATCATCCGTAGCTTTGTCAAAGAAAGAATTGGATTATCTAGAGATATCATCAAAGCACCAATAGTAATAAATTATTTTTCGTTTTATTTTATTTTTTAAAAATTATTTTTTAATCTAATTTTTTAATGTGATTTCTTTAGTTGTTTTTGCATAATTTATTATTTTTTAATGTGTATTAGCTATTTGGTCTCTGGTGTGTAAAAATTTAAATTGTTCTCATTAACGGCAAAGGTGAAGAAGTTAAAGATTTGAGGAAGAAGAAATATAGAACTGAGTTGAAAGTCAGCGCTGCGAGTCTGTTTGCTTCTTGTGTGCATGTGAGTGTGACTTTTCATCCGCGCTGTTCCACCCAAGCATGAATTACCAACTTGCCAAAGCATACACATTATCAACCTATATGTGCCTTCGGGAGTTGTTATTAATATGTTTAAATTCAGTTTGCGAGAAGTAATATATTGTTAAATCAACGTATTTAAATAAAATATGCAATAGCATCATACCAAAACCTACAGGTTTACTGCGTTACTTCTATTTTCAAATCGCGTGCAATATGATAAGGGATTTCATATATTCTAAATATTAATTTGTATATCGCTTGCATTTTATTCCTTGAGTAGGATCTGTAAACCGTGATGCCATATCTAACAACAGATTCTGCAACGATTAATAACACCTTTTTGCTTTACAGCAGCGCTGCAGTTTAAATTCGATGAATATTATATGACGATACTTTTTTTCTGTGTCGCGAATGTTATACTTTCTTGTCATTTTTGATAAAATGTTCTCTCATATATTTTACATAATTTCCAAAATATATTGGGTGAATTCTGACTTAAAGATGATGATTTAAATTTTAATGTGGATTGCAAAACGCGAAAATAATCTATATATAATTTGTAATTTTCAATTTGTTTTTAAATTTAATTTGTACAGCTTGATATATCACTCTGGAACTTTGTTTTCCGTTATTTCTAACGTTTTGTGTGAAAGCACCAAGGGGGCGTCATTGGCGCACTGAAATAACTTGAAAAAAATTAGTCTTCCAAGGTCACTACTACACGTCTTATCAACAATCGGGTCAACGACGACCCCTGTGGAATACCAGTTTTGATTTACATATTTATCCTGATTTATTTTTATTATTTTTTACTTTTTATGTTCTATCAAAAATAGCTTTTAAAAAAACAAAGAGGTTCCCCTTAAACCTATTGCATACCACTTTCCAAGCATTTTATTTATTTATTTATTTGTTCATTCGCCGTGAGATATGCCCGCCGCCAAGCTGAGCCGTGGCAAATAAGGTAGGGGTGGCATATACAACAGCAAATCAACAAAGCAGAACTATTATACACACTCTGGAAGCCGCAATCACAGGATCGCACAAGCCTAGGCAAAACACACAGTCAACTACAATGCGACAAGGCAACAAAGCAGAGTGAGGATTAGATTATACACAAGCAATCAGCTGAAGTAATAAATATTCAAACCGGAAGCGTCAATATCACATTAATAACATCATTAAATATACATGCAGGTATGTCACTAGTAGAAAAATTTTACGAAGAAAAAGGAATGGTCTAAATTTATACATCACGAATGACAAGGTGAAACAAACAAGAACTGGGGAAACTGAAACGTTTAATGGCGCGATCATGTGTCCAAAAATAAAAAGGGAACAGAAGAAAGCAGAGCGTCGTGGGCGTCGAAGTCGGCTCAACAGCAGAGTCGAACGCTGGGGCGAAACTGGATCCGGCTTGCCACGCGGAGCCCCTTTTGTACACGCGTGGGCTTGTGGAGCAATCAGCGTAGACGTTTCGGCCTGTAGAATATTGTCACCTCAAATTAGCAACATGGTTCTCGAATTTACCAGAATATTATATTAGAATGAACAAAAATGCGTACCCGCGGCCAGGAATCGAATGCTGGCTTTCTGCGTGGAATGATAGCGTCATAACCGTAAGGCCACGGCCGCGCTGCCTACCTGGTCAGCTGCGCGCGCGGCAATATAAACATCACGAATAAAATAATTCCAGAAACCAGAAAAGAAAAAAAACTTCAAAATGACAATTTAATAGCACCACGAACCACAAGCGTTCTGCATTTACTTTCGAATTCATAGAACATTGTAGTATAATGTATGTTCATTTCTGTATTGTTTAAAATTGTAACTTGAAAAGTTAAAACTTGTCGGCCATAATGGATCTTGTGGTGGACATTTTTATCTTTGGATTTCAAAGCGTATATGCGCTAACGCCACTAGATTTGTTGCAAAACGTACAGCGCCACGACGGCAGGGAATTTCGGGAACCCCGGGTACAGATCACGCGCTTCCTCGTTGCGCCTCCGCGACTGCGCGCGCGTCGCGGCAGCTACCGTTAGCAGCCATCCCGCCCGTCCGCCGGAACGTCGTGCGTCGTTGGCGGCGTACCTTATCTTTGGCAGCGTAAACGCATCGCGAAAGCTGATTTGAATGCGTTATTGGTCGTATCTTACCTTCACGACATTCACAGTCACAAAATCCACTTATTTCGCACCGCGACCTTGGCAGGGTTCGACTAGGTTCGACAAAGCGTTGGCGCAGCAGACAAAGACGCGGTGCGGTACAAAGGAGAGAGATACAAAAGGAACAGACCCTCTCCTCCGTGCGTTGCTCGGTCTTCCGACGATCCGACTCGGCTACTCGGCTCTGGGGTGCTCGAACGTTGTTGCTATGGTAACCTGCGCCTGCTCGCGTATGCCACGTGGTAGCGGAAGGAAAGAGTAGTCCCATTATTCGTCGCGCGGCGCGCGCGGGCTTTCGGGATTTTTACAAAGGGTCTATTGTTAGTGGTCAATTGTATCGAAGACATTTGATAAATCTAGAAGTTAGACTAAGCTTATCTTATTTTGTTCAAGAACATCCTACGCAATATCACAACAATCTTCAAGCAACACGGTCAAAATCTTTGATTTCTGAAGCCGTACTGGGATTCAATAATTAAACAAGCTGTATTACAAAAATAAGTTTATAACGTTGGCCATATTCGCAGGAAATCTATAGTATAAAAGTGTCAGTTGCATATTCTTTTGCGAGTCAAGCTTTAATAAAATTATCTAAACAAATATGGTCAACACCAGCTGACTGTTTGATCGTAAATCGTCTTCATTCATTGGAGCTACGTACAGGTATTGCGCTGTTACGTGTTATTTATTTCGAATCGCATATTTGATATGCACCGACCGGCATTGTGCCTTATTTTAGCTTTTTGTTTGGCCTCGGGGATCTGCGACTTCCAACACAGCCGCGTGTTCAACTCTTCATCCGGCTGGAGTGCACCGAAGCCGCATGTGCGCTCCTCCACCGAGGTCACAGCCGAACACAATTGCAATAAAGTCATTCAATAAGTGCCTGCAAAAAAGTCACACGGGATATTTTTCAAGTGAAATATCTGTCATACACGAGTCTAAACGTTGGAGAGAAAAAAACAGCGCCGACATCATCAACACAGTTCATCAGCCACATAGTTGACGACTGCAGTAGTATTTCTAATTTTTATGTTTTAAAAAACGATGGCGCTTTTTTGTTTTATGTTTTATGTGTCATGACTGGAAAATGCTTTCCGTGAACCACACCAGTAAACCAGTGATAAGCATCAAATTGGCTTCCAACTAACCGATGAAGGCTATTAACGATGCACGAGTTCGAACTTTTGAAAATCTGAATCCTAATCGTCGTATTTACTATCCAGCCTGTAACGCACCCAAGTAGAGCATTTCTAATCGGGCTAGTCAGCTCTTCTTTATGTCATCATATGCCAAAAAAGGAACAGGTAGAGGCTGAAGTAGACAAGATATGGCACAACTCTAATTTAAATCAGTTATGCCGGAAGAGAAACTAAAAACAAGAGACGTGCTTCGAGAACACACTAAAGATAAGGCAGTAAAACTTCACATAAAAAATACGAACGTTTTTTTCACCAAAGATCGCTTGCATGCACAAAAGAGAGAGGCATATACTTGAGTGGACATACTCGACTTATTATTAGGTGATAATTAGTTAGAACTAGATACGTTTAATACAAAGTATATACTTTTAGTGGGAAAATAAACATATTTCACAATTAGCATATCTTTTCAAAAGTCCCATATTGAACGCGTGGAATCTTAAATTTCTTCACGTTAGTTTCTCCGAAAATTTATATTGGACTGCTCAAGTGAATGATCTCCGAAGACAAAGTTCTAAATCAAGTGGTTTAATTCTTAAACTTAGATAGCTTCTCCATAATTGGTTAAAATTGTATACCTCTCGAGTTCACTCGAGGCTGCATTACTGTGCATCATCTAGGCAACGACCACAAGAAATAATGTTGAACACTTACATACATTGCGAAAACGCGCGGTTCGGTTAATTGATAATCTACCATGGTTCGATTCGACCACTGCCAGTTTTAATAAACATAAAATACTAACAATAAATAACCTTTTTCGTTTAAGGGTATACCTATATTAATTCATACTCAAATTAACGCTAATCTCATAATTTCTAAAAATAGATACTTAGCTAAGAAAAGAAATCACAATTTAAGACGTAAGCAGTTTCTAAAGCCTAACTATATCACTAATTACGATACCTTAAATGCTCTTATTAAATACCAGACATTTAAAAAAATCCAGTTTACGAGTTGGCCCTCAAATGCCTTGCATGTTTTATTTAAAAAATATGAGTTAATTTATTAATTCCTTCATTCTTTTATTTTTTGTACTCGTGAACAGCTTGACGCCTTGATAATGATGCACAACAAAATGTTCACAGGCTATCTACAAAAGTCTTAAAAACTAGAAAATTTGGGTCAAAACATCAATATCTGCTCCGCCGAGGGTATTGTAGAAGTGTTGAATACGGGCCATGGGACTGGTTGCGATGATTTGATTAACATGGAAAGTCGGACAAACTCGCAAAACTCGACTCGGAACGTGAATATTATAGCAAATGTGAGATCTGGCGAATCAATTGATTCATGAACACATATATACTGGAAAACTAGATCGCGCTCTCGCCGTCTAGAACTCAAAGTAGGGCATTTGCATTGTTCCAACTGTCTAGCGTAAGTCTAATAAACAGAACGACCAATGTTACGATCATAGACAACTTTAAAAAAAATCACTTTTGAACATTTACAATTTCTCTTGGGTCGTAAAACTAATACAATTCCAGACTACACAGGAAAACTCCAACTTGGCCCGGATTAACGAGAAATATAAACTTAGAATACAGGTTGATGTGGAGAACTGACACGCGATTGTATAAATTACTCCCAGCTTACGCAAAGTGCCATTTAAAAGGTTGCTAACGTATACAGTAAAATATAGGGAAGAGTCAATGTATACACCAAGATCACGCGTGCACTCGACTCTTCGCAGGGGATCATTGCCAATCTGGTAACAAAATTTTATTTTTTCTGCCTTTCTAGACAAATACATAATAACGGTTCTAGAAGGATTGAGTTTTAGCATGTTTTGACGACACCGATTGCACACACACCTAACATCCTCCATACGCATTGCACAGTCTTCTAAGAATATAATCTGCCTAATCATTTTGCCATTATCTGCATATTGCAAGGTGACCGAATTCCCAACAATTGAGCTCAGTTCATTAATAAAAACATTAAAAAAGATCGGCCCAAGTATGGAGCCTTGCGGCGCACCCGAAGAACTAACATAAGGCTGAGAATGATGGCCAAGAACAAGAACAAAATTTTATCTAATGGACAAATAATCTAGAAACAGTAAACAAAGGGAGGTACTCACGCCGTAGGATTCCAGTTTGTGTGTAAGCAGAAGAACGGTCTACCAGATCAAAAGACCTAGATAAGTCAAAATATACAACATCTACGCGTCCACGTTGACACACCGTAGGCGAAACAAGATTAAAAGAAGACACCAGATTGGTCTCAACAGACTTTCCACGCACAAAGCCATGTTGTGAAGGGCTTATCTTAGGTTTAAAAACGATTGAATTGTGCTCAAATAAAACGATTTCGTAGATCTTAGCAAAGGGTGGTAGCAACGACACAGGTATGTAATTTTTTACATCATCCGTTCTGGAATTCTTATGTACTGGCACAGTAATAGAGTTCTTCCACAGGGAAGGAAATGTAAGGCTCTGCAACAATAAGCTGAAATATGCGTTAAGACGGGCGCAAAAATAGATGACCATCCTTTAACAATGAAGCTTGGGATGCCGTCGATGCAACTGATAACTTTGGCTCCAGTTTCCTGATAGCAAGTTAAATATCAATAATTTTAAAAGATAAAATTGCCAGGTGATCACTAGCATTATCACTGACGCCGGGCACAGGCAGTCTAGTTTGGCCGCGAGAATGAACCAAAGAAAAATAACTCGCGAATGCATTTGATACATCTTCGGGCTCAGACAGCATACTACCACACGAGTCAGCTTTGTTTATTGATGACGATGTTGTAGTTGTGGGATCCTTACATATCGCCAGAAACGCATTGGCTTCCGATTTAAGCTGCGCTCTACTTACTCACGGTGTAATATTTTGTCGCGCTTCAACAATGTCTTAGCTAGAGCACCCGACTCAAAAAAGTTTAGGTACCAAGAAGCGGAATGTGCTACCTTATATTTCCTATGATAAGGCATTTTTTTCATAGAATTGATCTAAGCTCCTTGGAGTACCAGTGCGGATGACGACTTGTGTAACGAAGTTTTTTTGGAAACGAACCTTTCAAGTGCATATACGATATAGTTTGTCAACGCTTCGAGGGCACGATTTACATCGGTCATACTATATATGGAAGCCCAATCTGCATTATCAAAATGTTGATAAAGGCCAAAGTAATCGCCTTCTGAGAAAGCAAGCGGCTCGCGGTTTTCGCGCTCTACATGCCCCAGAGAAATTATAAAGGAAACAGAAAAAGGAACGTGCCAAACATCCGGAAAAACCAGTGGATTGGAAACCGACATCAGGCTGTCGATAGGAAAGTTGCCAAGGCCGGATACAGCACATGTCCTGCTGAGTTATGAAAACCGTTCATTTGGGTAAATCCGAGAAGGTTAACAAAGGAATAAAGAGCATTCGCTTTAAATGAGACGGTATGAACTGACAATGCAGGATATTCCAAATTCCAGTTAATTTCAGGAATATTAAAATCACCAAGTATGAGTATTCGATGTTGATCCACATCCAATTTATCCCCTAGCATATCTAAATTGGTCAGAAAACTTAGATCTGTCGACATTAGAAGGAAAATAATAAGTGCCTATAAGTAATCTATTGTTATCACGAAGAGACATTTCAATCCAAATAGACTCGCTCTCGACTCGAGATCAAACCGGTGAATAGCCCGTAAATGTTTCTTAACAGCAATTAGCACTCCACCACCGTATTTAACGGGAAGTTTTTCATAATCTCGATCCCGACGAAACACTATATTCGAGATGAAAATAGTCAAGAGATAGGAAATAGTCAAGAGAATTCCTGTGAAAGGGAGTTCCACCTTCTCCTCTTCTCTCGTGGTATCCGGAGGTGAGACAGGCATCGTCACTACCTATCAAGCTTTCTAGACGGGCATTACAAACGAAGCTTTAGCGACATCCAGCAGGTGCTTTTTGGTAATCGTTTAATTTGTTTTAAAAATAATTTTGGTGTCTTTTTAACAAGAGATCGGTGTGCCTGGTGTGATACTGGTCCCTCGAACACGAATAATTAAAAATTAACGCCTAAATTTTGTTTTAGTATTCCTTTAAAGACCTTGATGAAATCTATTCGCCACAGCACACAAAAGAAAAAATAATATGCGGGAATTCAGCCACCCCAGCGTCCCAAATTGCGCCCACCCAGGCTGCCACAGCCTAGTGACGAAAAAACTCACAGCCCAGCGCAGTCGGGAAACACTGGCGTACACTCTTCAAACCAGGGACGCGCGCTGTAAATCGTTTCGTTCGAGACCGCCGCTGGAAGGGCTGCAGGCAGTGACGACTTATGAATTCAGTAGACGCACCGCCCACAGGCGTTATGCGCCTTTGCGCCGTCGAGAAAATAGTTTCGCAGAAACTCGTAGTTAGTTGACCGCGGGAAAAGAAAGTGAACTCGCACCTGATCGAGCGGGACGCGACTGTCGCAATTTGACAAGAATACAAGAGTGGTGTTTCGCACACGACAGGTAAAAGCACCGGAACATTTCCTACCTCGATGTGTCGATGGCGATGGATGTGGCAGCAGGCCCAGTGGCGTCACTAGGGCCAGCGGTACCCGGGGCGGGGACCCTTGGCGACACCCCCCCCCCCCCCGGCTCGTCGCCCGCCTCCAATGCCCCCCTCCCCCCCCAGACTCGCCGCCTGCCGCCCGCCGCTACACCCCCCCCCCCCGTCTCTCGTGGCCCGCGGTGACACTCCCGCCCCCCCCCCCTCGTGACGCCACTGAGCAGGCCAAACTGCATAGGGAATAACGGGCGGAAACCAATGTGACTTCATTCCACAAGGCCATAGCTGCTTCGGACGCGGAAATAATCACTCAGCTGACTCACGATGTGACCAATCGTGACAACTAGAATGTAAAGGACTACAACATTCAATATTAGGCAGTTCGCGGCCTTTATTTGTCAAGTGTAGGGCCAGCCGTTAGACTTTGCCCTAGCACAAAGACAAAGTCCGGTTGTAAGCACCTGTGCCGCTGGAGTAAATGCAGAGATTGATCCCTACTTACATGGCGATGCAACCGCTGCCTTCTCACGTTGACCCACGGGAAGTGCCGCAAACTAAAGACACCACCGTCACAACTTCGCGAGATAAAACCGGAGAGGCCAAGAGCGGAAAAAATTAAAGCTGTTTACAACTCCCTGTAACGCCGAATTGGAGCGCAGCTCTTGAGGAGGAGGAGTGGGGAAGGGTACTGAGGGGAGGGTATACCCCTCCTTTCTCCTCCTCCCCTCACGGGAGTCACGTGACCTGGGGGGGGGTCACGTGACTTGTGGGGGTCACGTGAGCTGGGGGTAACATGACCTGGGGATCACGTGATCTCGGGGGAGGGAGTCACGTGACTTTGGGGGTCACGTGGCCTGTGGGGGTAACGTAACCTTACGGTTACGCCGACGCCGACGCCGCTCAAGCCGGAAACGGGCGCCTAAGAGCTGCGTTCTAAAATTGCTTCAAGTGCTGACGTGCTGCGTGTCATCAACAGCCGGAGGCTGCAATTAAAATAATAATACTAGTTTGTAGTCTGTTTGCTGGACATGACGTTACGACAACTGACAGCGGCAGCGATTGGGTGGTAGAGTGATGTGGATTCTTTTAAGGGGCATTTGCCGCTGAACTATTCATCTCTCATTGACTATAATTTCTAGACATGGCAGATATAGTCAGGCCGGTTTCCGTCCAGAATGCTGTCGCCTATTCTGTCGCACAAATTATTTCCGTTGCTAAGCGGAAATTAGGGCTTTACGTAGACGTAGGCTGGACGTGCGTGTAGAAAAGAAACATAAATGGCCGACCACAACATTGGCTCTTTTAACAGATCGTGAGAAAAAAATTACCCATATGTCAACACACTTCGGTCTTTTCGCCATTTTTTAGTGGGTTTCGTGTAACGCCAAAACATAGTTAACTAATGAAATGAAACTGAGGACAGAAGTGAATAACGTAAGGTGTATACATGAACTCCATAGATATAATATCAGTCCCAATGGTTTAGTAAATAAGCAGGTTTTCTCAGAACATACCCTCTCTTTTGGGTTCGCATTCTAATTATTGAATCGTTGCCCCAACAAGCTGCATAAAATGTGCGTGGTGAAAACACCAAAGAGGATAACACCTGCCCTTCACATGCCCAGTCGAAACACATGCAGTGCAGGGTGGAGAACTCTACCCATGCGCCCGCTGCAGCGGTAACCCAGTGCTTGCAGTATTTCGCAGCTGCTTGGAATGGAGGGAGGCCAGCTCTTCATGCCGTGGAACCGCGACACGCAATACAAATGAATCGCAGACGCTGAGCACCTTCAGTGCATCAACGAGACACCTTGAGTACAGCAACGAGATGAAACTTCAGTAACACTGAACAAAAAAGAGACCGAAAGTGTAGGCACGCGGGCGAGCTGGTAAAATTTGAGCACAGCTAAAAGGCAAGGCGCAAGGAAGCCTAAAAATTGCACATGAAGAGGCCTTTCGACTTTCTTGCCTGTCGGGTTCGAGACTCGTACTGTGTAGTAAAATGCAACAGTACTGGTTCCCTAGTCTTTACCTGTATCAAGAATCGTCAGAACAGAAAAGAAATCCTTCTTGTTATTCATCTGCATTTCTCTTCTCAGGCACAACACAGTGCGCGGTGAGGCAGCAAACTGGTTTGAGGAGACTCAACTCACATTTCCAAGAAAAGGAAGGGCGAGCATTCTTTTCATTGTGTACAACGTGCACTCTATCCTTTAAGAATGTCTCTTTTTTTAGCGAACACGACAGTGTTAGGAACGTTACTTGAGTCGAGCTAGAGAAGCCATATTGGGGGCTACCCCAGCTACGCCCGCGCTGGCTTTCACGGCGGCTGCGCACAATGCAGACATCTTTCACCATTTAAACAGAGTGCCTAGGCAAGTACAGAAGCAGCCCCATAAGGCAATCAGATGAAAATGCTGAGTTGTATGGGCAAACAGGAAGGATGGACATAGTGCAGCGATCAATGTAGTCCAGGCTATTCCCCCGACAAATGCAGTCAGTAGAAATGTAGGTCAGTTATTCTCGCCATTAATTTAGGTAACAAATGCTAACATTACACTATTTTGCATATTTCTCTACTGCAATGCTAGTCACTTGCAAAGAAAAAGACAACACAAACTGAAAGAAAGCCTGGTTGCATTGTTAAAAAAGACTCTTTTCAGCCGGAAAATCCACCCGTGCTATCTACCTGTTCATAAACGAGGTGGAGTTCATCAGAGCAGAGCCAAGAATCTCTCGCGAGCGTTTGGTTGCCTCTCAGTGGTCAGCGCAGTGGTGATTACCATCAGCACATCCCCGCCATACGAATTCAGCCCAGTGAAGATTACCATCAGCACAGCCCCGCCATTGGCGGTGTCGCCATTGGCGGCGAGGTCGTGAAGGATGTTCTGAATTTTTTTTAAAAAGAACTGTGACAGTCTGAAGTTTAGGCATAAGCGCCAAGATGGCCAATTCCTCCAATTTTTAGATCTACGTTCACAATTCACAAAATGTCACATTTGTTGGTCCTACAATTTGCGGACTAAGAAGGGACTATTGCCTTACGACACCGCTCTGATTCGGGTGGCATATATTTTGCTTGAACGACATGGTTAGCAAGTTACATATATCTCTAAAAGAAACCTGCATAGAATGCACTTACCGTTGCTAGTGTCGCAACCCAGAGAACTTGCACAAACCCTCTGCATGACACGCAGTGCAGTTTAGAACAGACCGGTACTGGCTAGCCAGTGGCTGCGGTAGCCCAGAGCTTGTAGTGTATTGCTGCTGCCTTGGAAAAGCTGTAAGTCATCTCTTTCACGCCTTGTGGTGCCCATCAGCTT
>JAZHYW010009475.1:0-37728 GCA_037355805.1 Ixodes ricinus
TCACATTGGCGCACACAGGATAAAAAAAGAAGAAACACTACAGACGGAAAGCTTTAAATGTACAAATTAGCATGACTACGGTTGCACACTGCACACAAAATGTACATACGGCTTCAACTTCTCAACTAGATTTGCCAAGTTCCGGCGAAAAAACCAAGAGATCTGTGAAAATGTCCAAGCTAGAGGATGCGATGTCTATTTGCAAGAAGGCACCAAGCGAGTCATCGCCTGCGCGAGTCGCACACTGTCCAAGATGGAGAGAAAATACTCCATGACTGAAAGAATGTCTTGCGGTCGTCTGGGCAAACACAAAGTGTTGCCCTTACTTGTACGGGAGCCTGTTCCGCGTATGTCACGGACCACCACTCGCTCTGCTGGCTTGCGAACCTCAAGAACCCTTCAGGACGCCTCGCTCGATGGAGTCTCCGACTAGAAGACTTCAACATGACTGTGGCATGATGAGAAACAGCGCAAAAGGGACAGGGCACAAAGTAGAAGAAGGACACAGGACATACGCTGACTAACAACCAAAGATTTAGTAGAACTTCCACGCGCGCGTATGTCCTGTGTCCTTCTTCTACTCTGTCCCCCTGTCCCTTTTGCGCTGTTTCCTCATCATGTCGTTCAACCAACCAGCTCAGCAAGGTATCCTGTTACATGACTGTGGTCTGCAAGTCAGGCCACTGCTGCAACGACGCCGACTGCGTGTCCAGAGCCCCTGTCGAGACAGCTTTCGGCAGCAGCGACGACGATGGCGACGAGTGCATCCTAGGCGCAGTGAACACCGACAACATGGCACTACGTCAACGAGACAAACCTGAGTTGCGCGAGCTAATCGAGCACCTCGAAGGACGGGGGTGCATCCTCCCGTGTCTTCTCGAGAACCCTGCCGACCGTCGCCATTCGACAAGGTGTACTGTACAAGGAGAACTTTCGAGACAACTCGCCATGGTTCCTGGTAATTTCTACCGACCTTAGATGAGGAGATCTGCCAAGCCAGGCACGACTACCCGAACGTCCTGACACCTTGGTGACAGCCGTGCGCTGGCCCGAATTCGTGAGAGGTATTACTGGCCCAAGCTCCTGAAGACCGTTCACCTCTACACATGATCGTGCCACTAGTGCCAGCGACGCAAGAAGCCGCCAACGAAGCGGGCAGGTCTTCTGCAGCCGCTTGCGCCCCCGACCGCACCGTTCCAGCGGATCGGAATGAATCTACTTGGTCCTCTTCCACCGTCGACGTTTGGTAACCGCTAGATAACCGTAACCAGAGCTTATCTAATCCGGTACGCCAAAACAAAGCCGTTCCGTTGGGAACAGCCGTGGAAGTTGCCAAGCTCTTCGTCGAATCGGTTGTCCTTCAACATGGCGTTCCCGAAATACTCATTAGAGATCGGGGTCACCGTTCATGGCGCAGCTGATTCAGGAAGCATTTCGTCTGAGCCACACCGAACACCGTCTAACCACTGCGTACCATCCATAGACCAACGGACTGACGGGGCGACTCAACAAGACCATCGCCGACATGATCGCTATGTACGCCGACGTTGAGCACTAGACATGGGACGATGTGTTGCCGTACGTTTGCCTACAACACTGCAGTTCAAGAAAACAGCGGAATGACACCATTCCAGCTGGTGCATGGCAGAAAGGTGACCACGATGCTCGACGCAGTGTTACCCCACGATCCAGCACACGACGGAACCGGCAGACGCCCGGTTGATAACCCAACGAGAATAGGAGGCTCGGCAGCTCGCCAGACTCCGACTTCAGGACCAACAGCGTGTTGACGCTCGTCGGTACAACGATCGTCGCCGCGACGCCCACTTCCAACCCGGAGACAGACAGGGTATGGGTGTGGATACCGATTCGCCGCCGCGGTCTCAGCGAGAAGCTGTTAAAACGGTACTTCGGGCCCTACAAGGTGCTTGGTCAATTTGGGGATCTGAACTACGAATTGATGCCCGACGCTACACGGACTTGCGCACGCCTCCATCCGACTACCGGAAGTCGTCCACGTCGTTCGCCTCAAGCCTTACTACTCTCGATAAGAGTGTGAACTGCGTTTTACAGAGAAGCTGTTATGTGCTAGGATCTGGAAAACATTGCGTCCATGGATGTTAACAAAAAACTCCCGTTTAAACGGCGCTCCTTGGTTCCGATTGGTCGTGGCAAGGAAAAAAAAAGAAAAAGATGGGGGCGACCCGCGTGGAGTCAGCCTTCCTTTGCATTATTAGATAGTGAGGTCCTGATCCCTTGTTATCATCTACGGTCACCGACTTATCTCAGCTAAGAGTGCGCTGTGACAAGGCTGAGGGCCGAACACCCGATCTAACCTTCTTCATTTGCTTCGCGGTGCTTATAAAGAGACTTGCCTTATCGCATCGCTGATAAGGAATTCACGTCACTGTAAAACCTAAACTAGTCGTATACCAACATGTATAGCCAGCCGGCATCAGCCAGGCGGCGCCAGCAGAGTGAGGGCCCACTGTTATACCCTGTCTCGTTGTAAATTGGCAAACGGTGAAAGAGAAGCCCCACATTGCGTGCCAATGGCTTCGATATGCGCTACGTATGCGAGAGCAACGCACACACATTAGAGAGCGTGACGCAGCAAAAAGCTTTCCAGTAAAGGCGCACTCCGGTGATATGTAGTCACGTTCCGATTGGCTCGCCAGGCCGTAGGTTCCGCCGTACTAGCATGTTATTGCGATCACGGCTTCCTGGTCTTCCAAGTATTTCTTGTTTCAAACACTAGGCTAAGCGGCGCCACCAGAGTAATAGCTAAAGTTTGAACAATGCAGCCGCCACTCCTAGGCATACCCAATATTTCTTGCTTCAGTCGTCAGATAGCGCCAAATCAAACAGCATTGCAGGTTGCCCATACGTTTACCAACGACCAACAACAGGACGTGTATCGCCCTCACTTTTAGCAAGAACGTATACGAAGTCAAAATACGACCAATGGCGGTCAACCATAGTGATCATAAGGAAATGATCAGTTTAGTCACTAAGAATTAAATAAAGACAATTAAACAACGAACTCGTGTACGTGTCTTCATTGCAATCATATGTATATCGTACAGATGTCTATATAGTTGTCGTAAAGTTGTAAAGATGAGAGCTTCGCTGGTCCTCCATCTTCACGTGAAGTGGATGGGCTCTACAATTTTTTGTACTACGCTCGATGGGACTGTATTTTACAAGCCTCCGTAGTTGGCAATTCTTTTTGTTTGCTGTGCTATTTTGTTTCCTTGCGCGTTGCATCAAGACGATGCGCTTTTAAAAGGGGAGAGTAGTGCCACGCGGCGAGCGCGTGCGTGGCCGAATGCTTACTGTCATAGCCTCCTCTATACTCACAAAGCCTGGCAGTTCGATGACGTAGCCATAGAGCGCCCGGTCGCAGATTTAGAGCGCGAGGATATGGTGGCACAGATCATTTATCGGGGAGTGTAGAGTGCCTTCATACACACGCGCGCTTTTGCTTGAGTGGTGACATCTCAGCCATTTTTCCGCCCAATCTTTTTTTTATGCATTTTGAAGTGCGCGCAATCTGGTGTCACTCAGCTCGAGCGCGTCGCTTTGGCTAATACATGGGCGCCATTTTACAGCCCCTGTCACGCACCGAGTGCGCGAGAGCGTCACGCGCTGGCACATTCAGGGCAACAATGGATGTCTTCACCCTGAGACAGACAGACATGTAGGCACACTAGGGGAGTGCGGTGGTGAGCGCACAGCTTTCGAGCGGCGAGGACCTAAAACACACTGTTCGCTATGGCTCGGGTGAAACCAATGCGACTGGCTGCTGATGTCGAGGCTACGGCTATTGCGGCCGCCAATGACTGTGGTGGAGGCTACGCCACAGCACTCTCAAGAAAAAGGGTGTAAAAAGGGTGTATCGTTATACCCTTTGTCCCATATAATACACTCCAAAACTTCAATTCGACGTACACCGCCCTACAGTCGAACAGACGGCCCAACATTTTACGAGAGGCTTGATAGCCGTGTGGTACAACTTATTAAAATAGCTAATGTACGTTTTACTGACTACAAAAAAAAATGATCGGGGTTTTCTTGGCACTACTGTAAAAACTCGGTGTTTTCTTTATGTGGTCTTTGATACGTACTTTAGCTATTTAAAAGTTATATCGCACCGTTATCAGAGCCCCTCGTAAAATTTGGGGCCGTCTGTTCGACTATAGGGCTCTGTATACGTCGAAATGAAGTTTTGGGGTGTATTATATGGGACAAAGGGTGTAACGATACACCCTTTTACACCCTTTTTTCTTGAGAGTGATCCCTCGGCACTCACTACCACACTCCCACAGCCACAGACCAGCTGAGGACGTCCTCAGAGACCATCTGCGTTGTCTCGGCAGTTGTGTGCCCTATGGCGCATGGACCGGCGAAAACTCCAAGCAGGGGATGCTGACCTTTCGGCGCTGTTCCCGTGTATCAATATCTGTAATCTGTAATCAATCAGCCCCGGCAGTTTGCCTCACAATTTTGAGCGTTACGGTGGAACCAGCTGAACAATGAGAGGAGGAGTAACAGAAACGGACAACCTACCGCTGGACTACCAACTATTTTAATAAATCGTCCTCCTCTGCTACTAGTTCCTATGCGTACCCATTTTTTTAAAATCCTGAATTGTGTTGCTCTCCTTCCTTCTATTTATACTGAGCCGTGAGGGCGCCCTGCAGAAAGAGCTTTTCTTGAGGTTGCAGGGTTATTGAGGATCGTTGTTCAGCTGGTTCCACCCGTAATGTATAATAACCAACTAGCTCAACTCGTCCCTGTAGTAATTTTGAGCGCAAACGATAACAGACGAAACCGAAACGGACGAACGGGGAAGGGGTGGCGATCCATTTACCCTCGACAACAGGAGAAAAAAGTATAGTGTGTTTCGGCGTCTCTCCGCAGCGGGGCACCCGTTACATGACTCTCCTCTAATCCGTTGCTTCCCGCTCTATCTTTTCACTTCTGTCGGCCGCGTCACGTGACTTTCTGCCAGGCTTTGTCAGTATAGAGGACTAAGAGGAGGCTATTACTCAACACATATTCGGAGGCGGTACCGCCTGTCTCTAAACGTAGCACATGAACGTGCACGTAGATAGGTCCATAAATTCTCCGACATCACACTGAAATTTAGAGATATACGCATGCTGGAAGCATGAACCAAGGTCATGCAAAGGATTTCTCACCGTTTGCGTCTGAACATTCCGAAACTATAAAAAGAAGCGTTGCCAACGTTGCTCATGTATCGAACTTTAAGAGACGGTGCAACGATATTCAATTTGAATTTTTTTTCACTTTACACGAGCTTACTGGCAGTACTAGTGGGACTCAAGCATACTCGCACGAACACCACTGGCCAAGAAACTTTTTTGATGCGGTGTAATTTCAAGGACAAAAGCGAGCGTTTTTATTCAATCTCTCCTTCGCGAAACTTGATGACGTAGCTGGACGGTCGCAGTCCCGCCCAGTGACGATATTTGAATGCGGCTCATAGATTGGACCCGAGCATTGCATGGGCACTCTATATGGGCTCGTGATATTCGGTAGCTCGAGAAGCATTCGTGTAGTGGCTCGTGTCCAATCGGCGCAATGACGACAGTATCCGAACTGTAACAATGCATGCAACTCGGCGCGTGTCCTGGGTCTTGCCAACAAGGTTGGGCGGTATTGCGATACAAATGTATCGCGATAGTAATTCAGGAGTACATTTCGTATCTGTATTTTTGTATAGCTATACATTTTTTTCACCAGCATCAGTATTTCTTTATCGAAATACATTTAAAATGTTTTCGTGTTTTTTGTTTTTTTTATCGATACAATTAGGATGAAATGCATGTCGTTACATTTCTTGGAAGAATACTCCCCCCCCCCCCCCCTCCCTCCCTTCAAAGAACAGATATAAGGCCGAACGTCTTTTTCTTTTTTAATTTCTTTTACTTCTGAGGGCCCCAGACTCCAGAGTCAAGGAAATGCTGGAGCATTTTTACTATGCTGACCAAGTCAGAGCATCTTCTGCAGCAGGTCCCTAGGTATGTTTTTCATGAGTCATTGTTTGCTGCATGGCATCCAATGCCCGCTGCTAACCGTCTCTCTTGCTTTAGCGTACACAGTACACCCAGCCGGCAAAGCTGAGTCACGGCCCGTTGCAGCACGAGCCTGCCGGTTGTTGACTTAAAATAGTAGGATGACTCACGCAGTGAAGTTCAACCCATATCGGAATGCGTCTGTGCCCGTAATCTTGCACGGCACAAGGGTACGTCATCAGTAGACGTGAACGTGACCCGCCGCTCTGGTGATCCGATACCCAGGAAGGAGGCCAGACGCGGCCTTCTGTGCCGACTTAGACTTCGTACACCTGACGACTCATCTCGAGCGCGCTGTTTCTTTGAGAGCTCTCACCCGTGCCACTGCCGGCGATCTCAGGTCGCAGTCCACGAGGGTCTGTTTGTACAACGCTAGGCGAAACTTGAGGAATGCCATCCATGCGTCATAGCGTCGGCGGGTCGGCTGGAAGGACCGTCACAACTGCGATGCCATCGTGTCGTACGTCATGTGATCATTGTTGACAGGGGCGCCCTCATTGGACAGGAGCTTGGTGACGTTTCGATGGGTTTTAGAGTGACAAGAAATTTAGTTAGAGGTCGAAAAATTTTAGAATCACTCGCCAGACAGACAGGATGTCAGAGAAGGAACAGCGGTCAATCGTTGATCGAGCGTTTTTTGAGCCCATTAAAGACTCCTCTTCGTCCGGAACCACTGCCTTCAAGGCGAAGTGCCAAACCTGCGGGAAAGTAATTTCGGGATCAATAACTTCTACTTCAAACTTCAAGCTTCATCTCAGGGCGAGAATTTGCGTTGTAGCTCATAAAATGTGTCGTACATGTGTTTTAAGGGCCGCTTCAGACGGGGCAATTTCACCCAGCAACTTGACGTCGCAACACCAGCAACACGGGCCGCCCGCGTTCACACGCAGCAACCGTATTGCTACGACTTGCCATCATCATCATTCGATTTGGCTTTTCTTGCACTTTTTAGGCGCACAGCTACGCGCTAAAAACGTGTTTTTGTATCTTTGAATGACGTCGAGAATACTAACTCATCTTTTTGAAAATGTTTATTTTCAAAAACGATCAATTTAAAACCAGAACCAAGTCTTTAGCTGTCATCATCACCACCACACGGGTGTCACGTGAAAATATCGCGTCCCTGATTGGCTGCTGCCGCTTCGAACGTCTCCGAGTTGTTCGAGTTGCTCGTCCGTCTCGAGGCGGACCCGATCTCAGCAATTCGTGTCGATCTAGGGAAAGCTAGGAAACAACCCGCCAGCCACTTCAAAATTGCTGGAAAAGTTGCCCCGTCTGAAGCGGGCCTTAGCCTAGAGCTGAAGTGACCAAGCCGAATTTATAACAGACCAGCGGGTGCATTTAGCGAGTGCAGCGGAGTGTGAGAAGTGTCAACAGAGGCCTGAAAACACCATCAGCGGACGCCAACCAAAGGACGGAGGGAAGCGGTCTCAAACACATGGCAGTCAAAGAAAGATCGTCAATTTCATGGGAATTCCCGAACACGCAGACCAGCAAAGGAAGTTCGATCAGCTTCCTAAAAACCTGGTAGTTAAGGCCATGCTGCCCCTGTATTTTGTAGACGACGAACCGTTCCAACACTTTGTGAAAGGTAATATTCCCTTGCCTTTTTCTTGGCTGCGACGTTGTGAATATTTCTTCTGCAGTTAGTGTATAGATGCTTTATGTTTCATCGTCTTAGGAGTGTGCCCAACAGTCGCGGTGATGTCACTCTAGCGTGGCTCAAGTCTGAGTCATCGTGACGTCCGGAACCAAGCCGGTACACGTGACAAGACACGTCACGCCTCGGCTATAGAAGTCGCTGCCTTTCTTGAATAAACATCTTTCATCACTCGACGTCTGGCCCGCTTACATGGTGGCAGCGGTGCCCAGCCAGAAAAACAGTCGAGATGTCGACCCCGCCAACACTGCAACTACAACTGCCGTTACCGAAGCCCTTGGACACCTCAGGCACGGCCTCTCGATCCCCGCTGTTGGTGCGGCCTGCCGATTTTTTCCGAAAACAAAAGAGCGCGCGTGAGAGGAGAACTTCTCCCATCTGCCGTGGAGGCGCTGCACATCGGCGAGTGGTCTCGTGAGGTGAAAGTTATACTCCGTTTCACCTCATGTTGTACCGCAGACAAGGCTAGAAGCGCGAGCTCATAGCGTTGGGAGCTACTCTTAACGCACGAGAGCTTGTGCCGCCGAGATGTGCCCTATAAAGCAAGGAGCTCGCGCTTGTAGCCTTTCCTGCGGTACATCATAAGGTGAAAATGAGTATAGAAAAGGCGCCCAACGCGCTCTTGCTCCGCGACCCAGAGAAAATATCTGCCCGTCATTGGCTTCGCCGATACCGAGGCGCTGTCGCGGTTGCAAAAGGCCGCAAAAATTTGCTTGTCCCCCACCTTTGCACCGCTTTGCGCGGAGAAAATATCGCAGTTTTACCCTGTGCTCGCATGTGTGGTTTGTGTTTTCGATCGTTTTTTTGCTCGTTTCTATAGTTTCATGGCGATAGCCACTGATGGATGAGAAAGATGAGACGTAGCCAGCCGCCTTTTGTCTGTCTCTGCACAGTTTTAAAGTGTGCAGATGGGTTGCGGAGCACGCGATGCCTAAAAACTGTTGCGTGCCGCGTTGTAAGTCAAATGCTGCGAGAGATCCGGAACTCTGCTATCACGAGCTTCCGTCTAGAGAGAAATTTCGGGATGCCTGGTTGAAGAACATTTCGCGACCAGGCAGCGAGAAGGGCAGCCAGTGGCAACCAAGCTCCAGGAGCGTCGTGTGCTCCCTTCATTTTAAAGGCCGACGTACACTTCGCGCTTTCCACTTTTGCCCGTCACCTCCTTTCCTATATCCTCTTCACGTTTTACCTTGCCCCATCCTGGCTCCCCCTCACAGCTTAGGAGAGGGAGCGCTAAGTGGATTATCTTCCCTGCAGAAAGCCGAGGTTGTACGTATAGGCCTTTCAGGAGGAGGATTACAAGGTAGGGATGAAGCGGAAGTTGCAGCGACCGACAGCGGTGCCGACTCAATTCCCATTGTATTCGTTGTACATGCAACCAACAGGTTCAAAGAAGCGCAGAACGCTTGTTCGTGTGCCACCTAACGCGTCCACGTCGCATGCGAGCGGTAGAAGCCAACAATGCAAAATGCAGTCCCCTGCAGAAAGAAGACCAGCTGTTGATGAGTGCGTGGCTATTGAACCTTGCCTGCAAAAAGAGTTTGAAGTGGAAGAATGTCAGACGTCATTCAATTTGACAGCTAGGCTTCATGGGAGGTGCCAAGAAAAACGCGCACCGCCTACAAATGCAAGCCAAACGACTGAACGAGCGAATTAAAAAACTGCGACAAACCTGTGACGAATTTCAAAACAAATTGAAGGAAGGCTAATGTGTAGAACCCGCTCCACTTTGCAGGTGACGTGTCTTGAATGCAAGCTGTAACTTAAGGGAAATGAATCACGTGATGGAGCAAATCAGTTCGTGTTTAGCCTTGACAAAGGAGGACTCAGCTATCCACGACCTGAAGCTGTCTGGCCGTGCAAGCTCGTCTGCACCTTTTTCGAGAGGGCTCTACAGTCGGCAGAGATTCGTCGTTGTGGACGGATTGGCAAGGATCTCTCGAGCACTGAGCTTCCACACCTTATGGACTGCCCGCTGATGTGGTGTACTAACTGCAGATACCGGTACCACAGCAAAGAACTCTGCGAGCTCTTTCTCGGGAAGCTCCTCAGACCTCTTCTGGCTAACTCGGCTGGTGACCTAAACAGCTCTCTAGAGAATATATTGAGACTTTCGCGGAAGCCTCTTTCCCGAAAGGTATTCCGCTTTGCGAACTATATGACTCCCTTGATCTGTTCGTGAATAATGAAGTTTATATTGCAGAAGTTATGCACGAGGAATCCGTTTCTTATTGTTCCTCACAGATAAATAAAAGGCACAGCTCGAGCGTGCTCAAGCATCGGTTAAATTCGGAAATTATACGGCCCGAGGGGGAGGGGGAGAGGAGGTCCCAGCAAAATTGAAGATTTCGGGGGGGGGGGTAAGTGGGGTAAGTTGGCACTTTTGAAGCAAGAGAAGCTCAGGTCAATCAGATTAAGATTCTTTTTTGTACTTCAGATTTATAACACACACACAAACGATATTTATATATCCTGTTAACATGCATCAACTTTAATCTTTTAAATAAAAGTTCACTAGGGTGGTTGTATGGGACATTGGAAATGTTTCTTAGCATTTTTTTCTGCAACAGAAGTAGTTTATTTAAGTTTGGACTTGTACTATTACCCCAAACTAGGTGGCAGTAGTTTATATGAAGAAAAAATAAAGAGTTATAGATTAAAAGCTTGACACTTGTTGGCAAAAGATGGCGGTATCGATACATCAAGCCAACGACACGCGATAGTTTAAGCAAAATATAATTAATATGATCGTCCCATCTCATTTGATCCGTGAATTCAACACCAAGAGTCTTAAAGCTAGTGAGGGCTTCAATTTTAGTCGAGTTTATATCGATATCACAAGTAAAGGTAACATTCTTGTTTTGGGGGTGAAATAAAACCGTTTTTTTATTTTCATTGATTTTTAGAACACTAAAGCTACACTACTTAACAAGGTCATTAAAAGTTTCATTTGCGCTATTTATTAGTTCATTACAGTTATTAGCTGCAAATAGTAAACTAGTATCATCCGCGTAAATTGCATATTTGATATTTTTATTTAGGTTCACAATACCATTGACATTTAAATTAAACAAAAAAGGACCTAGAATACTTTCTTGGGGAGCTCCAGATGCAATTGGTTTTCTATTAGAAGAATAGCCATTTATATAAACGTGTTGCTTGCGATGTGAAAGATATGACGCAAATAAAGTTGATACCTGACGAAAACGATATGTTTCTAGTCTTGGTTATTAACAGATTACGATTTAGGTGATCAAACGCTTTGCTAAAATCAATAAATATTCCAAGGAATCGTTTTTTTCTGCTTAAAGTTGTCCAAAATATATACTTTTTGCTTTATAAGAGCAAGCTCGGTAGACCGGCCCTTACGGAAGCCAAACTGCGACGGATTGATTATACTGCGCTTATCTGAAAACTTCACCATACGTTAAAGCAATATTTTTTTCAAAGCCTTTCGAAAACACCGGTAAGATAGAAATAGGCCTGTAGTTTGCCATGTCGTTCTTGTCACACTTTTTATACAATACGCTGACCTTAGCTATCTGCATATTTTTGGAAACACCCCGAGCTGCAAACAGAGATTAAAAATGAATGTCAGACAGGGTGATATGATATCTATTACATGTTTTATCGGACCTATCTGCATATGATCAGCGTCACAGCTTGTACTATTTTTAAAAGACAAAAATGTGTGTATCACCTCCATATTCAAAACTGGCTCAACAAGGATCGTACTTTCATTTTTACGTTCAAGGTGCGCGCAAGCGTTTTCGCCTGGATTATCTTTTGCCAAATTTACAAAGTGGTCATTAAAAGCATTTGCTAATAATCTTCCTGTAAGTTCTACATTATACAGGTGGATTTTCTCCATTTGCATTATTTCGTGCGAACGATTCAGGACACTGTTAAGCTTTTTCCACGTGACGTCTGTTCGGATCGCTGTGGACACAAAGTAGTTATTAAAGTACCTTGCTCTAGCATTTCTTAATTCCCTTGTAAGTATGTTACGGTATGATTCAAATGCTTTAAGATGTTCAGGGTCCTTAGTGTTTACGAATATTTCGTACAAAACATTCCTCCTATTTATTTTAAACAAAAGTTCTGAGGTTATCCATGGTTTACGATTTCTTTTCGAAAATTTTTTAGATCTATAAGGAAAGCACGTTTTGTATATTTCCTTAAATTTGTTCAAGAACACGTTATATGCTTCTGTTCCCGACTACTTCCTCATAGACCTGGCTCCAGTCCATCTCCGAAAGTTCATTTCTAAATTCAAAAAAGTCTGTTCGCTGTGATATTTAAAAAAGTGCACCAAACCGCTTTTTGTAGTTTTAGCTATTTAGCTATTTCCTTTCTTATACACATGGACACGCTCAGATGGTCACCTATATCTGTACTTAATATCCCTGATTTTATGCAGGTTAAATCAAAATTTGTAACAGACAGATCGAGGAGTGTTGAAGAGTCAACCGTAACTCTTGTGGGTGATTTTATGACATTCGTACAACCACTAATATTAATTAACTAATCCCTCTGCCTTTTGCTTAGGGTGTCTAGAGGCATGTTCCAGTTGAAATCTTCACCCAAAATAATATTATATTGATTTTCCGTAGCAAATCTTAAATAACCTTCTAGAAAAGAAAAAAAGGAAACTAGATTTCCATTTAACGGTCTATAAAATACCGACATAGATATTGTTATTCACAACTAGGGACAGCACTCGATAGCCTTTAGTAACCCATGAGTAGTCAGGTAACAGTTCACCTTGCATATTATTTCTTAACAATAGCAACACACCTCATCCGCGCCCAGTTGATCTGTTGTAAAAAGTAGTTGCTATACATTGGTAGTTTAAAAACATCGTTTTCATCCGAATACCATGCTTCCGAGAGCATGATAACATCTGACAAAAAACAAAACTCATACAAAAAAAAACCAAGCTCTGTAGTTTTGCTTCGGGCAGACCGAATGTTAAAGTGTATGCATTTAAAAGAACTTGAGTACTCATTTCCCATGTGGTCATTTAGTCCAGATGTAGAAAAGTATATTTATTCTGCCATAGTGGGTTAAAAGACGACATGAAGCAGAAAACAACAACAATACTCACCTCGAGTACATTTCTCATCGTCTCAAGAAACTTGGACATATCAAGAAAAACATTTAAGGAACGTTTAAAGAGAATAGCATTTGACATCAAAGGCTTTATAGTCAAAATTTATTATTGAGTATTCAAACAAAGCTTCATAAGCTAAATAATCTAATCTATACAATTTACTTTTGTCCGTATGCCTTCCAGACATATTTTCAAAATCCTCCTTGTCTGAAAGGTTTATTTTGCGACATTCCTTTGTAACCTTTCATTTCACAAGTAACATTGTATTTGTGAGTTTAAAAGTAAATTTATTTTCATATTTTCAGATCGCACCTGACACGCTGAACCGAGTGTCAGTTGCCTTAGCCTGCAAGCAGTTCGAAGGAACCCATTAGCATGATCGCGTCGCTGACATGCTTGCAGATGTTTACACAGAGTTTGACTTGGACACACAGAAAGTTGTCGGCACCGTAACTGACAATGGAAGTAACTTCGTAAAGGCGTTTAAAGAATTCGGCATTGATAGCCAGAGTGAAGGTGAGTCCTCATTAACATCTGGCATCAAATATACATATCTCGATTTCACTTTTTGTTGTTGAATACCTAAATAATTCAGTTGCGTCCCTCAGCACGTATTAACTAGTCACTGAGTTACAGAAAATGTTGATTACGCCTTCCTGTCCTATTGCGCAGATGCGACGGATGACTGCTCTTTCTCTCATGACATCACCACGCCGTCGCTCCCGCATCACCTGAGGTGTGCTTGCCACACTCTCAGCCTCATCGTGACACGTGATGTTAAAAAGCACTAAGCAAATCTCCAGCTTGCAGCCATCTCCATGACAGCGCGATGTCGAAGTGTGCAGAGCACTTGAGCTCCTCCAATCGCCCAAAATCCGCAGAAGCCGTAGCTTCGGTACTTGGGAGGCAGCTACCTACACCGTGCGTGACCAGGTGGAGCTCCTCTACCACGCCCTGGTCGCATTTTAGACAACAAAGCCCAGCTGAGGACACCCTCTGAGAAGCTCGACTTGACGACCTTCAGAGATGCTGAGCTGGAATTCTTGGAAGAGTATCGCGACATCATATATCAAATTGCCACAGGTAAGAAAGGTTCTCCACTTTTCCTTCCATTCTTCCTTCGAATTTTACACGTGCTAGATGCGCTTCATAGGGAGTCATAAGGGGGTTACCATTCTAGACAACCTTGGCTTTATGAGACCAATAGACATACGTGTTTTGAGTTGAATTATAGAATTAATCTGCCATGTCATGTTATCTTTCTAGCAATCAATATTCTACAAAGAAGCGCAAATGGCTACTATGGCGAGCTCCTCCCGACACTGAACACTGTCCAAAAGAAGCTCAACGTGATCCAGCATAAAACCCGGACAGGTGCAGTAATCTTGGACAGCGTTCGTAAAGGCCTTCAGAAGCGGTTCGGAACCTTCTTAATAATGAATAACGAAGAGGCCCTCATTGCTACCTACTCGCAACTGTTCTTCAAGTTGAGGTGGATATCGAAATAAGAGGGCAGAGCTTCGAACTTGGAAGACCTCCTGGCGCATGCGGCTGAAACCTGTGGTTTCGTACCGGAGCCCTTGCCTGGGAACCAGTCATTGCCGGCACCCAAAGACTCGTTCTTTGAGTTCGATGTGCAGGCACCGTCACCAAGGGCCACACAACACCATCTCCGGGCCGAAGTCTTCAGATACCCTAGAGGACCAAAGGCATGAGATGTGCGTGCTTCACGACTTCCCTGCTGTGAAAGCGTCGTTTCTTCGATTTAATACGAGCCTGTGCTCCTCGGCAGCTGTATAGTTCCTATTCTCTTTTTCCAATATGGCGCTGCGCCCGAATCGGCAACGCCTCACAGATGGGCTATTTGAGAAGCTCCTGCTCCTCAAGTGTAACTGAATTTAGCAGTTCCATGTTTTCCCTTTGTATCGCTTTAATGTCGCGTGTTTTTATTTTGCATCGCTTCAATGTCAAATAACAAACGAAGCAAGAATGATTTTCATTGAACTTCCCGATTAATTTGTTGCGTATGACACGAGTTGGCGTCTCAAACAAATGTGAAAAATGTATTGCAGCATCAGTATTTCAGTATTTGTATTTCTGCCCTTCCTAAAATGTATTTCTGTATTTGTATTTCCAAAAACGTTTTGCCTATTTTTAAAATGTATTTCCGATACGTATCGCGATACATTTTTACAGATATAGTTGAGTATCAGTATTTTAGCTACTATTTTCATGTATCCCAGTATTTGTATTTCCAAATACATGTTTGAGTATTTCTGCCCAACCCTGCTTGCCAAACCCAGCGCGTGGCTATGATCAACATTGGCGGCATATAATCGGCTCCAGATCAAGTGGCCTCTTGTTCAGTCTGCGAGTTGAGGAGGTGAACGCTGCTCATTTTTATTTAATTTTTTCTGCTATTTCGATTGCGTGTGGTGAAAAACGAACGGGTGTTTCACAGGTCATTAACGTCAGGGATCTGTTCTTAGCGGTGTGTACGCAAAGTACAAAAATCGATGCATCGCCCCTTTAAACAAATATTGTCACCATACTATTGGCCTCAGTTTCGAAAAGCAAACTTTCCGCCTACGCGATTACGGGTATCCAATATGTCTCCTGGTATGAAAACATATGCTCAAGACTGAAACGCAGATCAGTTGACACAGATGGAAGAGAAAAGACAAGAACTCAACCAAAAATTGCAGCAGTACCCTATATTCATGGCATAACCCAGAAACTAAAAGAACAATAGCTGCCAAGGCAAGAAATTAAGGTCCTGTGCTCTGCTGCCCAATGTGCCGCAAAGTAAAGTGCAAAATTAAACCCCCAAAAAAGTGCTACATTTTTTAAGACAACTTGTGACACAGAGCTTGTTTATTACATTCCCTTATTATGTGGAAAATGTTACATCGGTCAAACTGGCTGGTGCGTAAATGATAGGACAAGAATAATTGGGTTGTGTACATTTTTATACAGCCTCCACCTAGTCTGCCTCAATGAGCGACTTGTCTCTCAGCTGTAGATAAACAACTTAAGCCAGAGCAGTACAACCGCTAGCCTGGGGTCTTTACATGCACCACGCAGTAGTGATACACGATCGCAAGCCGGTACGGTGCTCATCCTGTTCGAAAGGGGCAGGGTGTGGATTGGACCCAAGATTCACAGGTTCTGCAGCGCGAGCTTTCGCTCCACGTGCTCCGAGCTGGTGTCCGCTAGCCCACTCGGCTACCGATGACTCCACAGTCATGAACGTTCATGAGGTTAGCTTCGTAGTCTCTTCACCTTCGGTTTTCCCCGCCAACGCTGTCTCGCGCAGCGTCGCACAACCACCGTACCGCATTCTTTGGCAGGCTATTGAATGCATCGCGGTGCTCCCAGTAATGTCTTTCCACCGAAAACAATACCTCAATTAGTTGAAAAGTTGCATAATAGCCCGGTGATAACACGGTTTGGAAGACATGACTAACGAAAGACGCCTACTTTGGAGCATGTACCTTTTGAAACGTGGTCGGTACTAAACAAAACGTCACGATTCTGTCACGTCTTGTAAGGGCGTAGTTTCTGGTTTATCCGACTCCGCCCGCATTTTTTGTAGGAAAATTAACGTAACTTTTGCCTCCAACCAATCAGACGTAAAAATTTCACTTTCATGACCTTTCAAACGGAACATGTACAATGTCCAACCTAGCCATCCAGGTCGTCACCGCCTCGGTCGTCCCCAGCATCACCAGCAGGGTTGATTGTTCCCTGGGTGCCTGTCAAGCTTAACTCCCCCCAACCCCCTCCCCAAAACCGAGTAGCACACGAGGACTGTTAACCTAGGTTAACCTCTCTCTCTGTTCTGCCTTTTCTGACCCTTTATCTCTCTCTCTCTCTCTCTTTCCCCTTCAAGCTGTGCAGCCACGTTAGCAGAGATGGGGAATTACACAGCTGCAGCCTTCGGTAGGCCTGCCGGAACTGGGCAGCTGATGGATTGTTGTTCCAGCCTCCACTTTGCCGCACATAGCTGAAGAGCAACTCCACGTGGCCCTGGCTTGTTCGGTAGAAGCATCGGTAGCTACGAAAGTGAGACGTTAAAAGGCAACGTGTTAGGCAGCATAAATTTAGCACTCCATATGTGACCGAAGATAGTATCCTGACTTCACTAACCTAACTTCACCACTGGTGAGCAGCTTGCTTGCGAGGCTTGCCACGTTTTTCATTGCGAAGAAAAACTCAATGACAGACTTGCGCGTGCCGTCCGTCACACAGGTTGGCCGCCAGGCAACTCCAGGAACGTGAGGATCTTGCCAACCCTCTCCATCGTCCTGCTCTTTTCTTAAATGTTGGGCTGGTTGAAGGGACGCTTGAAGGTGAGGGCCACAAGACTTCGTGAGCTTAGCACGTCACAATACCTGGCTGAAATGAAAAACCATTGCGCTCTGGAGTTGACACTGAGAACATTAAATGCAGTCACAGCAATGCATAAATCCCAGAGTGCCAACAACCAAAATGGACTTAAAATGTGACCTGTCATTGTCCACAATAAACTTGCATGTTCCCCCGCAGTTCTCGAATTCTGGGAGTCCAAGCTGTTTGGCCAACAGGAGGACCATGGCTACAAAACTATTGAGGGTCTGAGTAGCCACCTTGACCCTCATCTTCAGTCGGCAAAAGTCGATGTTAGCCCGTGTGAGCCTGTTGGCTGAGCGAAGGCCTTCATAAGTTTGGAGCTCGTACAGCTGCTCAATAAAACGCCACTGGACTTGCCGCGGATCGATAAGAGGTAAAACGAATGTAATTATATCAATTAAGGTATTTTATCAGGTAACATTAGCATAAAGGCGCAGAAGCACATTTGGAGTCGCCCGCGTGTTATGTGTTCAAGTCTCTTGTGCACTTGCAGAATAAAGGCGCAGAAGCGCATTTGGAGTCGCCCGCGTGTTACGTGCTGAAGTCTCTGCTGCACTTGCAAAATGATATACTTTATGTCACTGGCACTGACTAAAGTGAGGCAGCACATAAAAAGAGCTATTTGTTTTATATGTTTCCTTTGAATATTTACAATTCCTGAAGTGGCTAGAACGCAGAGTGTGTGAATTCCGACTTCCAGCATGCCTCTGAGTGTTTCTAAATCTTGAAAATGGCGTGTTGCACAATCCGTGAACTATTTGTGTATAGCATGTTGCTGCCTAATTAGCTGTTTTGGCACATAATCTTCTCGAAATTAGTTCATCTCGGAATGGGGCCACAGGTGCTTCTCAGTCGCCACTTTGTTATTTCAGCCTACTTTGTCTATGACTGTACATTAAGGCGAATTTTACCCCCAGTAATATCAGAGCGTATACGGTCTGCACATTGTGGCTCAGGACATGAGTGTGTTACTTGGCGTCAATCAACAAGAGCATAAAATGGATACGCAAGCATTGAAAGACAGCTCGTTGGTTCTTCCTGTGTTTTATCCTGTCTTTCCAAATGGTTGCTTGACAAATAGCAGATTCACAAAAGGGTCTTACGACAAAAAAAAAGGTGCTAGCCACAAAACCTAAGAACTAGTCCGTATTCACGAAGCGAAATTATCGTACGTTCTACGTAAGTTACGATGCAATCCTACGACAGCTCCAGATGTGTCTTATGAACTCTTTACGATCCAATCCACTCGGCTGACATCGCTCACTTTCGTCGTCGCGACAACCAACGGGCCTTTATTTTTCCACGTGCTCTCCGCGCGTCCCGACTGAAGCAGCAAGAGAAAAGAAATAATTACTCAAAACAACGGTGGAGAATAAAAATAGAGGTGATTTATACTATGATCTAAATCGTGATTACGGTAAAATCAGACAAGTTTTGCTATGACGATATAAATTAAACCTTTCCCTGAAAAATAATTCAAGCAATAGTTTGTTCGAGGTTTAACTCAAAGGCACAGGGGCCTCCAATAAACAGCTCTTGCAAAAAGCACCCGCCGCCATTCGAGACTTGCACTTCGGGTGTTGCATGCACCTTAGTTGCTATTTTTTGTGCCTTCCTCTCCACACTGGAGAAAAGTAAATAGTTTGGCTTTGACTTTGAAGTTACCTAGCTCTTGTGGTAGGGTCTGTGTCGGACAAACCGGCAAGTACTTAGATGATGTGCTCGGGGCGCACAACTATATTCCCTGAAAGCCACGGTCGGCGGGCACCAACCGGTGCACTGTAATACCTGCTTCTGCAAACCATCCTTTGATAAGACAACTATGCTGAGACGACTAACTTGTTGACAGGCCTAAGAGGCTGTAACTTGCAAAGGTACGTCCAGCTGGAGATGGCAATGGAATATCCGGCAGGAGCGCACGCTGACGGCTATACACCCCGTTCGCCCCTAAGCTGGCAGTGCGGTAGCAGGAACGCACTCGCCAGACCAATCAAAGCCTCCATTTCATCACCTGACATCGTTCCCTTCTGCGCGCAGGTATGGGCGGGAGCGTGATCACGTGGTGAAAGACAGACGTGTGATTGATCCAGCGAGCACACAGCTTACACCGCACCGTAAGGAGGAGACGCGCTCTCCTCCTTCGCGCATGTCGCTTTGTTGAGCAACCGCAAGGCATGTGTCGGAGCGCGTAGACGGCATAGAGTGAAGAGAGGGAGTAACTGAAACCACGGAGAGCGTTTGTAATTTAATGGCGGAGGCCCCCTGCCAACGTTACTAGAACAGCTCAGTTGGAAAACTGCCATAGAGCCTGCTTTGAAAAGTGGCTCCGATCCGCACTCGAGAACCGAACTAAAGGCATCGCAACGCCGCCATTTCTCCCTCAGCGGCCTCAGCGCTTACTCCGGGAACGGCACGGCTGCACGAGTCGGTTCAGGCCGAGCCACACAAGAGCAGATGGCGCCATCTCGACGTGCCATTTCGCAGTAGCTATATAAATGAACCTTCATGTTTTGACTTGTCGCTAAAAGGTGGCGCTCTTATCGTCTTTAGTTTGGTCTCGGTGGACGTGAGCCAAAGTTGCTAGAACCACTCAGTTGGGAAACTGCCATAGAGCCTGCTTTAAAAAAAGTGGCTCCGATCCGTAGTCGATAAACGAGCTAATGGCGATAGCAACACCGCCATTTCTCCCGCAGCGTCCACTCCGGGAACTGCACGGCTGCACGCCGAGTCGGGCAAGGGCCGGTGGCGCCATCTCGCAGGGCCATCTCGCAGTAGCTATGTAAAGCAACTTTCATGTTTCAACTCGTCGCTAAAGGGTGGCGCTGTTAGCGTATTTGGCTCGGTCTCGGTGGACGCCAGCGGCCTGGGTTGCAAGGGTGAGTTTCCCAACTGAATGTTTTAGTAACGTTGATGTGAGCGGTCCGGGTTTCAAATCTAATGGCAAATTCCACTCGTAGATCTGGAGCGCTTTCCAAAATCCGCCAGGGAGGCAAAATTCCGCTCCGTGGGATGCTCCGAATCGACGAGGGAAGATAGAGTTTAGTAGACCGTTTTCCTCCGCTAGCCCTCCGCTACGAAGAAACCGCCACTGCGCCTGCGCGCCGATGGCCTTGGCTGTAGAGTTCCGGGTAGCGGAGGGGCTGGAGCGGAAACACGGTCTACTAAAGTCGCTATTAACTCGCCTTTTGGAGCGACCTCCTCCCGCTCTCCCCTCGGCCATTGAATATGGCCGCTGCTCGACTTGACGAGCCCGCCAACGCCTCAACCGACTGATCTTTCCGACGACCAGTGACAACTGTCACTGCTTAGCTACTGAAATAACACACGACACAGGCCGGGCGAAATTGTACGTACCACGGAGCCCATGTCACAAATAACGAGGAAGACGTCCGCATTCGGCACCGTCACATACCTTTCGGCCGTCTGGAAGCGGCGGGGCACGGACAGCGATTGCCAGCGGTGGAGCTGCGAGTTCTGGTACTACTTTAATAAGCACAGAGGTAACAAACCATCACTTGCACGGTCGTTGCCTGATCTGTTCTGGCTTTACTGCACGGGAAAACGCCGGCGGAATGCAGTGTAAAAAGGTACACAATCATTGACTGCAGAATGAACAAGCCTAACCTTGCGTCTGTCTCCGGGTTTTCCGTCGTTCTTTTTTTAGTTCTTCCTCTCACGATGACAGATGTCAGCGCTTACGATTTACCACGCTCCAGTCCCGGCTTTGTATCCCTGATCTACGCGAGGTAAAAGCGCTCGAGCCGTCACAATCCCGCGTAAACAACCGACGCATCCGAACAGATCCAACTCGACGACCCGACCATGGCCACACCGGCCCTGCCGGCCTGGCGAGCGACCTCGCCAGCCTAGGCTTCGCCGCGCATGCGCACTGCCGATTTTGGAGGAAATGACGTAGTGCTCTCTGTCAGCTTCCGGAAAGATCTGTGAAATCCCGCAGAGCAAGTTCGGCGGGGTTTGAGGCGCTCCGTGGAGCGGCCGCTGCCAGAGATCTACGAGCGGAACATGACCAACTCGAGCCAGATCTGCGAGCGGAATATGCGCGCTCCAAATGGGGCGCTTTTGGAGCCGTGGAGATCTGCGAGCGGAATTCACCATGAGTTTCCCCACTGAGCGTTTTAGTAACGCTGCCCCCTTCTCAGATCGCTCGCAAGAAAGCATGAGTTGCGTTGTCGCGCTGCGGGGGAAAGCGGGCGGAGACGAGGGGACGCTTGCGTACGATCAACACTTTCGCCGCTTCCTCGCAGTTCGTATTGCAAACGCGGCCCAGAAACCACGCGATCCCGATCGACCAGTTGGAAGCACTCCGGAATCCGGTCACACTAGACTTCGTTTCACCGCAACAGCGGCAGGCTAAGCTTCTAATGGCGGAAAAGGGACGTCTGGGACACACAAAAGAGGGTCCGGGTAAGGTGAGGAGAGAAGCTTCGCCTCCGCCACTCTGATTGGCTGGAGGGGGCTGTAGCGTTCGCTCTTTGCCGAGTTACGGTGAAACGAAGTGGTGAGATACAGCCTAGTCACGCTCCTTCCCCTCGACATGCTGATTGGCTCACTGGAGACCGTGACATTCGCCGTTTGCTGCCAAGTTCCGGTGAGACGAAGTCTTGCCACCGGCAATAATCCCACCTGGAAGACATTCCGGGGAATGGGCGCAGACGTCGAATCGGACCGACATTCCGGACCGCGAGCTGAGCGGCCCGGGGAACGGCAGGGGAGAGACGCCGGCGTTTCTTCCCCCGAGGCAGCCAGCCGCCTCCCCACTGACATTCCGGTTGTGGCGCTAAGCAAGACGGATGGCCAGTTGCGCCTGATTTACGGCCCGACAAAGACAAGGCCTGCATCGCGTCTCTAACCCCCGGCTCCCTTCGCTTCACACCGGTGCGATCGAGACGGAAACAGGTCGGGCAGCGCGCTGGCTAGACGTTAAACAAATCTCTCTCTCTTTCTCTTTTTAAGGATCATTAGGACACAGGTTTGTGCGTGTTAAAATAAGAGAGAGCAAAGTTGATATCTTTGTTACATGCGGGTAAAAGGTAACAGTATAGATTTAAACTTTCTTCGCAAAAAAAATATAAAAAAAGACTAGCCTTGTTGGTAGTTCCCTTTGTCCGTGTCGTTGCGGTGTTTCTACTTGTAAGAATAAAAAAAATACTATTATAATCGCCGACAAGGTAAGAATGGCAGGGAGGATCGAGGATTACGTTGTCCCGCGCCTTCAACGTGAGCTTCCTAAGTTCCACAACACTTCAAAGTCTCATGTACTTGGAGCGCGCGCGCGCAGTCAAAGCACGGCATGCAGAAGGCGTGAAGCGCGTGCTGGAGGCGAGACATTCAAAAGACGGTCCCTGTCGTTCTCATTCTGTCAGACTATAGTCCTATTATAATAGAGTAGAAACGGTGGTATGACGACCATACCGGCGAGTGCGGTCCCGAGATTCAAGCCTATAGAGTCAGCTGGAAGCTCCAAGGCTACAAGTGAAGAAAATAATAACAAAACAAAGAAAGATCGAATCGAGCATTTCATTACAGTAGGTATTGTTAAGTCGTAAATGGAAGCACAATCAAATTATATATATATATATATATATATATATATATATATATATATATATATATATTGCTCCCTTCTTTTTATACAGGACCATTGTTGGACGACGTACTCGACAAAAGTATTCAAGATAAGTTACTAAATACCTGTTTCAAGAAGTACGTACTACTGAAGTTATTTTCCCCGCAAAATATATTGAGTAGAGTACAAATACTTAGTAATGTCATTTATTACTTTTGAAGATGTTTCTGCATTGCGTAATAAAGACCTCTGTAACACCAGAATGCAATATTTGCAAGCAACAGAAGCCGAGAAAACAAAATCACAGTGCTCTTCTATACAGTCCCAGTATAATCTGTAGAATCGCACTGGTAAATGTTTCAGAAAGCAAAAAGAGGTTGTTCGACGTATAGTCAGGCCGCAAAAAATCACATCTTGCAGTGGTTTCATTAGGAGCACCTTGGGCGCATCGTTTCACTAGGCACCGATGTTGATATATATATTATATATACGTATATATATATATATACACACAAACAACCGGAGTTTCCATTAAACAAATACGCAAGTTGATTTCCCCAACGCTGTCCCAGCTCTGTAATCGGAGATGACAGAACTACAAACAGACAGCCAGAAGGGGACACTAACAAGCCCTTCTAACTTTCTTGTGGTTGTCAATTTTTTTTTTTTTTAATTTTCCTTTTTACACAGAGGCGCGGTTAAAAAGGCCTTCAATTTTAGGATACCTCTTTGTTTGCATTGTGTTTTTATTATGAGGACTGAACTGAGCCAGCTGGGCGCAAGACGTCTCTTCTACATCTTCCGAGAGCCAGCCGGACCCAGGAATAGATTTATTGGTCAGGCTTGGGGGAGAGCGTTACGGCCGAAACGTTGCCAAGATCTATTTTGTTGACCCAATAGTTGCTATATCACCAAACACTTAAAAAATAAACCATTTGACTGGTGTATATCAATTTTTCATTAAAAAAAGTTTACCTTGTTGATAAAAAGTTGAACCCCCTCCCTCCACCCCCCCCCTTAAATCCGCCCCAACCAGTGGCACACACCATGACTTCGATTGACAGGGTGCTCAGTTTGCTCAGTTACAAGCTCAACCGCAAGCTGGGAGACTTCGAGCCCGCTTTTGCGAAGACCGCGCCGCCCGGCCAACACCGGTGCCGACCCCTGGAGCCCCACCACGGGGTTGCTGCACTCCTTGTGTCGCCGGAAATTCGGCCGGCTCATCTACAACCTGGTCACGCATGGAGGCCTTGGCAGGCACTCGAGGCCGGCCTGCTAGAAGTCAGCAGCCCATGGCAGTCCCGCGAAGACCATCCACCGTTCGTGAATGCTGAGACTTCCACATTCCCGTGTTGATGCACAGTCCGTTGATTCCAAATCTCGACTCTTGTTTGAGAAGTAGGTAAGCATCGCAGTTGACCGTCGCTTCAGGCAGCGTAGGTAGTGTAGCTCATCCTGAATTCTCGGATTTACGCAGCAGCAGTCACACTCGGGAAAAAGTTGCAGCGAGTGAACGGCATCGGTGCACAGCAAATTTTAGGACTTCGATGATCCTGAAAGAACGAACGAGAGAGTATGCGAAGTAAAGAAACGTAGAAATAGAGAGAGACAGATACGGAGAGGGAGGAAGGGAACAAGATAGCGATAAGAAAAAAGACAGAGATGGAGAGAAGGAAGTCAACAATATCTACATGAAGCAACTCTAGGCTGTGACAGGGATCCCTCCAAATTTCAGCGAAACCTGATGGTGGCCACTGTCACGCATTAAGAGGGCCCGCTTCTTTTTCTACCCAATCAAAGCTGCCCCCACTTTGTACAGCATCAATAGGCTACTGCCCTTTCCGCCCGGACGCTTTTTGTCCAAGATAAGTGCTATCTGCGGACTTTTTCGAAAAAGGCTGATTGAGATTCCCAAGAACCTTTGGATTAGGGCTGCCGAAGAACTAGGAGCCAGAGTAAAGTTGACTTACGATAAAATTAGGATTAACGCTACAACCTACGGCTGTGACGCCAACACACAGAGTCGTTACGAGATGCAACACCCCCTCTCTTCTCCTGGCACCAGTAGTGGGAGCCGCGATTGACAAGAATGGGTAAACTTGAGAAAAACTGGCCCTAACCGCGAATTCACTTTGTTAAACCGTCAGTGCGCGAAGTGTGCTGAACAAGATGGTTGACCTTGAGAGATTAATTTGTACTTACTCTACCCACGGCATTATAATGACATAGATCTGGTTAAATAAAGATATTGTAGTTGATGAAATAATTCCACCTAGTTTCCGTAGGCTTCGTAAAGATCCCGATAGGCGAGAGGGAGGTGTAGCAGTGAGTTTTAAAGATGATTTTTCAATGACGGGGTTAGAAGACATTCCTCAACGAGAGTGCGTATGGGTAAAGGCACTTCTTGCTGAAATAAGCATAGTGATCGGAGCATGTTACCGACCCCCAAGCTCAGATTTCTCCTTTTTTTCAAAGTTGAACGAGTATATTATCAACTATAATTTAAGTGAGCGCAACCTTACTCTTGCCGGGGATTTCAACACACCAGAAATTGATTGGTCATCCACATTTCCGGTGCCACTTTCGCCGTATGCTGAGCTTTTGGTCTACATAGTGTTTTTTTTTCTTTTTCATAATTTAACCTCTCTGGTGAAGTATATTACACTCGTGTGTGCGGTTCTTCTAGTTCTAAGTTAGACTTGGCATTTGTAAGTAACACTCTCGCGCAAAAAACCTCCTATTGCAACTGTTCTTGACGCCTTTTCTGACCACAAATCTGTCTTCTTGTCTCTTTCTGTTGATGCAAAGACGAAACCCCAATCTCAAAAAGCTTTGATTCTTGATTTCGCACGTGCTAACGATGTTGGTGTTTTCTGACGGACTTGATATTGCTTTTGACGGATTCTCAAACCTTCCTGACTCTGCACAAGGCAACGTGGACGAGCTCTGGGTAATCTTTAAGTAATTGGTTTAATTTTGGATCAACGTGCATAGATTCTGTGCGTCCACTGTTAGTTGGTCATGGATTGTGAGCAATCATAAATCAAAATTTAGTAAAACGACACACCAAAAAATTCATAGATGACTCCAGACATTTTTACATTTGGTCCGTAAGAAAACAGAGTTAGAAAACGTTGTAGGCGTCAAACAAACAACGGCAAAGTAAATCTCATTAGCAGCCTTAGAAAGCTATTAAAAGAAAACTTAAAAGGAACTAAACATAGGAATGATACAAAACTCCTGCCGAAATTCATGCGGTCATCACCAGCTAAATTCTGGAGTCATCTTCTGCCGCGTAAACAAACTGTCGCTAGCATCAGGGTGGCCAGGGAGCAATGCGAAAATGGCTAACTGTTCCAATCACTTCTCCAAAACGACTTTCACAGCGTATGATAACACGTGTCCAAGCTTTGACGTGCCGGAGAACACTCCGCCATTGGACGACTGAACAATCTTTGAAGAAGGAATCTTTTTAGAGCGCAGCTCTTAGGCGCCCGTTTCCGGCATAAGCGGCGTCGCCGTCGCCGTCGGCGTAACCGCGCGGTGCATTATGGGTAAATACCCCCGCTAAATTTAGCGGAAAATTTTCCCCGCCAAATTTAGCAAGAAAATTTTCCCGCTAAATATAGCGGAAAAAATTTCCCCGCTTAATCTAGCGGAAAATTTTCCCCGCTAAATTCAGCGGAAAAAATTTCCCCGCTAAATCTAGCGGAAAAATTTCCCCGCCAAATCTAGCGGTAAAATTTCCCAGCTAAATCTAGCGGAAAACATTTTTCCCGCTAGACTTAGCGGAAAAACTTTTTCTGCTAAATTTAGCGGGAAATGTTCTCCTAAATGGGAGGCGAGCAGGACAGGAGGAGGGGCATAGCCTTCTCTCCGTACCTTCCCTCCTCCTCCTCAAGAGCTGCGCTCTAATTCGGCATTACAGGGAGTTGTAAACGCCTTTCATTTTTCTGCTTCTTAACCTTGACATTAAAAACAAAGCTACCGAAAGAGATAACCTACCATTTGCTTTTTTGCACCGTTACGCTAAGTGCTGTGCCAAGTATTTCAATGTAATTTTTTGTAAATCCCTGGCAAGTGGCAAAATACCAACAGGGTGGTGGTTCGCCAAAATTATGTATGTTTTTAAGGTTCAAGATTGCCAGCTTGTCACAAATTACCGACCAATTTTTTCTTGTGTACCGCATGGAAAACACTGGAAGATATTATATTCGCGCATATCTTTTCTATTTACAATCAAATAACTTGTCTAGCCATCGGCAACACGGTTTTCGCAGGGTCCCGTCCACTTCCACTCAGTTAGTGGAAAGAACTCATTATTTTTGGGGGTTTTAAACCGACACGGGTGGGAAGATGTGATCTTTTTGGACTTGTCGAAGGCTTTCGATAAGGTTTCACACCCGAACTTATTATCGAAACTGAAATCAATCTTTAGAAATGATATGCCAATAAACTGGATTAGTAACTACCTGACCTCTCGCTGCCAGGCTGTTGCTCATGGGTGAATCAATTTCCCAATGCTGCTCTTGTTGACTCTGGAGCAGTGTAGGAACTAACGCGTTACAAGTAACGACGTTACTGGTTACGCGTTAGTCTTTTCACTAACGTATCAACGTACTCGTTATAATTCGAAGTGACTAACGAGTAAAGTAATGTTAATATTTTACGGTCTTTCTTATCAAATTACGTTACCCGTTACTCGTTACATTTGATTAAAAATGGCCGTATGATTGTTTGAAAACAAAATAATTTTCATTCTGTACACTACGTACAAATGGCAAAGAAACCCCAGCAAAGCTATGTATAAGCGGCGTCATTTCAGATTCCTTCGGAAGACACTTTACGACCAGGCCCAAAAGGCGCGAGATTATTGCTGCGCGGAATCCCTAAGCGCCGTTCACACATATGCAACCGAGTAAGACCGAGAGAGACCAGACCGGTTTTTAGGCCTCTTGCGATCTCTTAGGACCAGCTCCGCTGCGGCGCATCCGGTCCTAAGATGTCGCAATAGGCTTAAAAACTGGTCTGGTCTCTCTCAGTCTTACTAGGTTGCATATGCCTGAACGGCTTGGTGCAGGCTTCGTATAGAAGCTGCTAAGATCACCGCCGCCGTACCCTGAGCAGCCGTCTCGCTGGAAAGAGACATCCGTTCAAAGGGCAGTAGTCTGCCGCCGCTTTTTTCCTCGGCGTTCCTAGCTACTCAAGCTGGCCACACCCTTTTCTTCAAAACAAATATATTATCGTTCTATCAAAAACAAAAAAAGCGTTGACGTTCCTACGCTTTTAACCAAAACTAGTGTGACAGTGATGGCCGTGTGCTGACGTGTCGTTAATCGGAAATGCGACGTTGGTTTATGAAGGAATACAATAACGTTTATTTTACCGGATTAACTTTGAGTACACGAAGACGTCAATTTTGCGTCCGTTGCGTGGCGTGCATACGATTGTTCTTTTCAGAGTGGTTTCTCCTTCCCAGGCAGGTGCTATGGGCAAGGTTCCGTTTCCCGAATTGCGCTCGCGAAGCGTCACATGTTCGAGGGTGTACAGTACACACCCTGCCGAGGTCAGACAAACAACATGGGGTTGATAAACGCGTTGCGAATATACATTACAACTGTCCGAATCGCGCTCGCGAAGGGTCACGTGTTCGCAAGGGACTTGCCTTAACACGTTGCCCGCGCCCACATATTAGGCTCTTTTTGTAAAGATAAATGTCAACCTGTTATCGTCAAATTCGGAGTCATTCACAACAAAAGATAGTGTCCTTCAGTCGACAGCTGCTATCAAAGGTAGCGGTTCATCGGTCAGTGAAGATTTTTCACCGGCGACACGCCAAGCTAGATCCAAACTGATCAATTTTGGAAAATAAAAAAATGCTGCGTTTAAACTAAAATATAACAAATTGCACAACAACAAAAAGATATACGCATACGACTTCACTAAGGACAGCGTTTACGAGGTCTTTACCACTGGCGCCGTGCGGCCAGTTAATGACGAAGCTGAAAACAGCGGGGCTTCGCCATCGACCGGGGCGACGTCCAGGTAGGATTTTGGGGGATTGGTTCAAGGCGCTGCCTCTAGGCACGTAATGTTCCTTTACTCTTTTGCAACATTCGAAGCGTCATGCGCTGCCGGGATGATCTTAGTTTAATTATTGAGTCCACTGATTGCGAAATTATTCTGTTAACTGAAACATGGCTGTCTAGTAGAGTTGGGATCAGTGAAATATTTACGTGCGGTAAGAATTTTAACGTATATAGGCAGGATCGAGGTGAAAGAATGGGTGGTGGAGTTCTTATTGCTGTGGCCGAAGGTATAGTCTCAAACGTTGTCGATGTTTTAACTGACTTAGGAATGCTTTGGGTCAGCGTAACTGTAAACTACAAGCAATTAATTTTGGGTGTGTTCCCACCAACGCTTCGTCGGCCACCCAACGCTTCGTCTTCCCTTTGTGAACATTTGCATGATTCGGTTAATGCAATCGTTAGTCGGTTTCCTACGTCACAAATTGTTCTCCTCGGTGATTTTAATATTTCCTAGCATTACGTGTCCTACTACGCCACCTACTGTACACCCATTTTCATCAGAAGGGAATGACTTCATTATTTATGTTCGGAGTTCAATCCTTTCCAACTGGTTGTTCAACCTACACGAATTACTTCTACCTCCGCAAATATTTTAGATCTTGTGTTGACGACATGTCCAGACTTAGTATCATCTATTTTGCACCTGCCTGGTTTGAGCGACCACTGCTTGCTACATATTGATTTAAATATACCTTTGCAAGCTACTTCCAATACTATTAAAACAATTTGGGATTACAGTAAAGCAGACTTCAATGCTATTAATAGTGAATTGGCATTGTTTCTAGACACTTTTCTAAGTGTTTTTTCATGGCGTTCTGTTAACGAAAATTGGAATATATTCAAACTAAAAGTAAATGAGCTCCTTGAGTCGCACATCCCACTCAAATAAATTTACTCGAACTCAAACGCACCATGGTTTACTAGAACAATCGGGAGACTTACGAACAATAAAAAGCGTTTTTCTGTGCCGCTAAGCGTGATCCCACAGCTCACCGATTGCGACGCATGGCATGTCTCTGCTGATTTGCACATGACAGCTGTGTGTAGTGCGAAAAGTACTTACTTTAATTGTACATTACCATCTATGCTAATTAATAAACCCCGCCAGTTCTGGAACACCACGAAAGAGAAAAGTAATACAGTTGTAGAGCTCAGAGCCGATGATGGTAGCCCTATTTCTTGTGAAGAGTGTGCCAATGAACTCAATGCTATTTTGTCAGCTGTTTTTCTGACCTCCCTATAAGTAATGACCAAACATACATGTCCTATGACTACCTCCCCATGTACCCCATATCAATTAGTCCTGAAGGCATTGTGAACATAATCGATTCCCTTAAACTATCCTCATCATGTGGTATAGACTGTATAAACTCCAAGTTTTTGAAGAATACTAGAATGTACTCCTCCATTCTTCTTGCGAGTATATTTTCTCAATCCTGAGAACAAGGTATTTTGCCAGACGACTGGAGGGTAGCCAAGGTGGTCCCAGTTCACGAAGGAGGTGATAAATTCAACCCTCGAAACTTTCGCCTAATTTCATTGACCAGTGTCCCAAGCAAAATTTTAGAGCATATCATTTACTCTAACATAGTCAATTTTCTAGAATCAAATAAGTTTTTGTCCCTTTCAACACGGTTTTCGAAAGACATTCTCATGCGAAACACAACTTGTATCATTCACGCATGACCTTCATTCTATCGTTGACGTTTGCTCTAAAGTAGAATGCATATTTTTAGACTTCTCTAAAGCCTTTGATAAAGTGCCCCATACCTTACTCTTGTCCAAGCTTAGTAAACTAAATATTGATCCGGCGGTACTCACCTGGATACATTCATTTCTAACGAACCGTAAACAATATGTCAACGTGAATAACACAAGCTCTGCTATGCTATCAGTAACATCAGGCGTTCCTCAAGGTTCTGTGCTCGGTCCGTTATTATTCCTTATATACATTAACGATCTACCCTCTCATGTATCCTCAAAAATGTCTTTATTTGCTGATGACTGCGTTATTTATCGAGAAATTACCCATGATTCTGATTCTAACCTACTACAAAACGATATTAACTCTGTTTCCAACTGGTGCGACTCGTGGTCCATGGTACTAAATTCTAGCAAATGTAAGGTTATGAGAGTGTCCCGTTGTACTTCCTCTCAGCCCCATTATACGCTAAATAACCATTCCCTTGAATTAGATACGGTCTATAAGTATTTAGGAGTTCATATTACATCTGATTTATCATGGAGGATTCACATTAACTACATAATTAACAACGCTAATCGCATGCTAGGATTTCTTAAAAGGAATTTTTTTAGCACCCCAGTCTTTAAAGCTAATTTATAAAAAACCTTTGTACGATCAAAGCTTGAATATGCATCTTCTGTTTGGGACCCTGGTCAGTCTGTACTAATTGATTTGATTGAAGCCGTCCAAAATCGTTCTGTTAGATTTATATTTTCGAATTACCATCGGACAGCCAGCGTAAGCACTATGAAGTCTAATCTTTCTCTCCCTGAATTATCAACTCGTAGAAAAGTAGCCCGTCTAAGTTTGTTTCATAAAATTTATTTCACTAATGAGACGCTGCGTAATAAGCTAATTATACCTCCTCTTTACGTTTCACCTAGACTTGACCATCAACACAAAGTTGGCATCCCATATGCTCGCACCAACGTCTTTCACCATTCTTTCATACTGTCTACATCATTTGACTGGAACCACCTGGCTGCACCCGTAGTTTTGATCATATATCACGACCTTTTTAAAAAAGCCTTGGAACGTATTTTTTCTAATCTACACTGATTGTATTTCCTGTGTATCTGTGTCTCTGTTTCTTCAATATCTCATGCAACCACTTCCCCCTCTGTAATGCTCACACCCTGAGAGTAAAATAAATAAATAAATAAATAAATTACACATCCTGCCGACGCTGAATCATTTATTAACCTCATCAAAGCAATGGGAAGTTTTTTGTTAGTATTTTTGGCGTTATTGAAATTTCGAAATTTTATTACTGTGTCTTGTTTTGAATTGTTTATTTATATTGTTGGTCGCGGGCTTGTGCTGTTTGTGTGAGTTTCCATCGTATAAATGTGGTCTGTACCCCATCCTCTGCTTTAATGCTACGGCGCTGCAAAAGTACAAATAAAGAAATGAATAATCACTCGAAACAAGGGTATTGTTGCCGAAGTTTATAGAGGCGGTTTTGTTAGAATAATCACTCGGAACAAGTGTATTGTTGCCGAAGTTTATAGAGGCGGTTTTGTTATAAGCAGCTGTCATATACTAACAGTGAAAACAATGTAACGACAAAATAACGTAAAAGTAACGTCCGTTAGTCATGGCAAGTAACGACACCGGTATTTCCCGAAAAAATTGTCAAGGTGCAGGCAAGCTGGTGTATGTTGATTATCATGTTAAAATCCTGAGACTAGGAAAAAATCTTGAAAGGAAAAAAATTCAAGAAGTCACAGAAATGGGGGCAGAACACACGTCTCAAACTCAGCTAACAAATTTTAACAGCTAACAAAATTTGTTAGCTGAGTTTGAGACGTTTGTCTGCTCCTTATTTCTGTGACTTGATCATACTTTTTCCTTTCAGGTTTCCCTTCCCATTCTCGGGATTTTAACATCATGATCACCGGTATTTCGTTACATCTACAGAATGGAAACGGAGCTCTGTAACGCGATAGCTTTTTTCCAAGCCAACAGGTAACGCTATTGCGTTACTTATTCTCAGTAACGGTCACAACATGCTCTGGAGTGCCACAGGAATATATTCTTGGAGCATTGTTTTTTTAATATTCATGAACGATAATTTAGATGACATTCCAGTTCAGAATAATCTTTTTGTCGGTGATTATGTTATTTACAGCGAAATCTCTAGCCGTGACGACCATCTTCACATTCCATCTTCACATTCACTCTCCCTGGCAAAAAATAATAAATCCATGGGGCAGAAAATGGCAAATGACTCCTAATGCGAAACAAAATCTGTATTTATGAGTATCACGCGGGGAAAAAAGAGGACTTCACAATTTTCCTATTCCATAGACGGAGTGCTATTGCAAAACGTTGAACCTTTCCAATACCTGAAGTCATTATCTCATCTGATCTGCGATGGTACAACCAGCATTAACTATATATCACAACGCGCGGTTTAGAAACTCGACTTTCTCTGTCCCTGGGGCGCTCCAGTCCATCAACAAAGTTGCTTGCTTATAAGTCCTACGTAAGACCTATCCTAGAATATGCAGCAGTAGTTTGAGATTCTCACGTTAAAGAATATAAAAATAAATTGGAGAAAATACAAAGAAACGGGTTTCGGTTTATTCCTGACAGTTACAGTTGGTCTGTATCTCCCAGACAGCTCCCGCAGAATTCCAACCTTTTGTGTCTCGATCGACAGTAGACGTCGGAAGGATCGCCTTAAATTCGTATACCTAACTGTCTATGACAACCTAAAAAATAACAAGAACAAATACATCTCTTTCTTCCAGCCGCGAGTAGCGGAAGACCGCATCATCTGTCAAGTAGAGAGTTTGCTGCTACGAATAATGTATTTCACCAGTCATTTTTTCCGCGAAGTATTCGGGAATGGAGCTTCTTCCCGGTTGACGTTCTCGCTAGTGAGTCTCTGTTCCTATTCTTCTCGCAGATTGAATAAAAAATTTATCTTAGATCGGAGAGTTAACATGTTCAAGAGTATTGTACATTCGTGTTGTTTTTTATTAGTGCTGTGACTGATTTTGTTTTTTTTTGTGTTATGTGTTCGTTCTGAAGCCGGGGTTTTGCTTGGCTTTTTGTTTTTCCGCTGGTGCTCATGACACAGCAGCTTGTCTTTACATGAAATATTGTATGCGATTGCCAGAGCGCTGCCGATATATTTTTTTTTCTTGTGATATTTCTTATTTGTGCATTTTCTGTGCCTGTACCACTTCTGCTACAACGTCGACGAGGCGAGCAGTACTAGTAAATAATAAGTCAAAAGAGCCATCGAGTCAAAAGGTCCAATAATGGATCTCTTGACGCGTTGGACCTTCTGACTCGCAAGACATGAATCAAGAGATCCAATGTGGGTCAAGAGGTACAAGCGCAAACCGATCCAACGAGTCAGAAGACCCACGAAGAGCCAAAAAATGCAGGGAGCCAAAGATTCATCGAGTCAAGAGGTACAATAACGGATCTCTTGACGCGTTGGATCTCTTGACCCGGAAGGCGCGAGTCGAAAAAATCCAATGTGGGTCAAGGGGCACAATGACTCGAAAACTGCCCCGTCATGTTGCAAGGGGTCACGGAAAGCTCCTCACGCTAGTCGCGGGGAGTCACAAACGCCGCTCAGACTTGTGTTGACTGCGTACGGTTCATCATTTTTATTTTATCTGTCTGATCGATCTAGGATAATGAAAAAATTCCAAGCGGGAGATCTCCTAGTTGGTTGCACAACGAAGCCCCAACAGCGACGAACGTGTCTGTCAAATGAAGTGTCCGCTGGACCACACATAAACCGAAATTTCATTGCAGTAAAAGGCCCCTGAAAAGAAAAAAGAAATGTCTGTTTTGGATACACGTGTCAAAAAATACATTTTCCGCGAAAAAAACATTTAGAGCAATATTGACGGCGGGAGATTTATGTGAAATTCTGTGCGCAAAGTCCATGACGACACGGGTCATTTCAAAATGACCATCTCGGTCATTCGCTCTTTCCACCTGAACGTGATGGCCAAGGCGATCCACCTCTCCTCCACGCTCCCGAAATGCCGAGAGAGAGAAAACAAGTGGAAAGGAGGTGACTGCCCACTAAATCGTGTCTCGCGCCGTCAATATCCCGCTAAACATTTTTTTTTTCTTAAAACTAATTTTTCGGAAACGCGTGTTTCAACCAAACTGTTAAAAAAAAACTTTTTTTTTTCTTTTCAGGAAATTTTTAAAGAAAAGCAATTTTGGTTTATCAGTAGTCCAGCGTTGCGCCGTTGGGGCTTCGTTGTGCAACCAACTAGGAGATCTCCCACTCGGAATTTTTTCATTATCCGAGCAAGATCAGGCACATAAAATAAAAATTATGAACCGTACGCAGTCAACACAAAACTGAGCGGTGTTTGTGGATATTGAAACAGCTCGATGCTTGTCAGCCATATCCAAGGGACGACATATCTCTAACCCGCAAATTAGTAATTTAGCAGGAGGCTATACGACTGCTGAACTCTGTTTCACCTTACGAGGGACCGTAGCGGACGCTACGAGCCAGCGCAACCAATTCTGTGTCGACAGTGTGGCGTGTGACCTTCCGTTTCGGCGCGGCGACGCGCGGAGCAAGATGTCCCGCGACGCTCTCGAAGGATGGCTTCTAGCATCGGCGGCGCTCCATCCTTAGGTGAAACGGAGTGTGGCCTGGGTGTCTTACGTGCACCACGCGGTAGTGATTACAGGAACGGACGCCGATGCTGGTTCTCCGTACAGCGTGGTGCCAGTCAGCAGTCGCGCTGCACTGACCGGCAATATACTGTGGCGAAAGAAATGTTGACCCTTTTCTGGATGACTGACAAACGTTACGCTGTCCAAATCATCCACACGAGCCTTCCTGACAGTTAAGTTCATGATGCGTTTACGCGCCTCGTAAACAAATCACCGACTAACTGTTCGTCTACATTCAAGAAACAACCTGCGTCCCCCGCGGAATCCCGGAGAAAAGCTCACCGGAGAAAAGCTCACCCACTTTTGTGCGGGTCCGGAGAAAAGCTCACCGGTCTTTTGACAGACCCGGAGAAAAGCTCAAAAAGCTCATCTCGAAGTAAAATAATATGCAAAGTGATCGTTATCATTTAATAGCAGTAGTGCTACCAAGGTTTCAGGCACCTCTCACGCAGGCGGTACACCGTGCAGCAGAGTTAGCGCGAAGTGATTTTTTGCATTTTACTTATTAGAAAAAGGGGGTGAGCAGAGTCAAACCTATATTGCATAGGACTGTGCCCCGAATATAAAAAATATAAGAAAAAAAGCCCATCTTTTGTTTATGATGACAGTGTCACGCTTCACATCAGATCGCTTTGCTGTAAGCAAGATAGAAAAAAAATAACAATTAAAAATAATATTTTTTTATTTAATCCAGATTTTTTAAAATTAAATCAGACTAAGAGCAATCGAACATATTGATTATGTATTGTTTGATCACTTCTTCCGATCGGTGAAAACAATGCGGAAAAAAGAATTCCTCCAATTTTAACAACGTTTTGTTCATGAAAACCCCGCCGTACTAGAACAAAAACTGGTAAGATCTTCGCGAGCGAAAAAGCTGTATTTGCTTTCATTTTTCGCGATCAGATTTTCTTACAACACGACATTGCTTTCCCAGTTTTTTTGTTTTTTTTTGTTTCTATCTTTTGCGTTCTGATTTGACTGTAAAATTATGTGACGGAACTGAAGGAGCGAAGTCGGAGGTAGAAATAAAGCTGAACGCATCGATTTCCTCGGAAGACCACTGCTTTCTGCTCGTGTTCAGTCCGCTATACATATTTCTCGTGTGATGATTATTCTAATTTACTTTACATATGCGCATAATAAAAGCATCAAATGATAAACGAACGGTAAGTAAAAAAAAATATTTAGGGATTATATTTCCGGGAAAGGTTTGATTTAAATAATCCTAGTAAAACCGGTCTGTTTTTAAATCACGATTTAATACATCTTGATTTTCATTCTCCACCCTGGCTGCAGCCTTCGGTCCCATTTTATGTCAACCCATTTCGCGTGAGTGTTAGCATATTTAGTTCTGACGTAAGCAGGATAAAGAAAATCCGATATTTTTTTTATTTTCCGTTTAAATGAAGGAATAGTGGAAACCAGCTGCTTCTTAAACAAATGGTTAAATGTGGAAATTTGGCAACACGGTGTCAGTATACTACATAAAAGGCAATTTTATAAATAAATACCCAAAAACTTCTCAAGCTGCAGCCCTCTACGCCGGTTTGATTTCTCCCCGTTATGTTTTTTTTTCTTTCTTATTAGCGTTCTAATAAAATTATTTATTTTATTTTCGTCGGGCAACCCCTGACGTGTTAAATCTGCAAATTAAGGGCAGCAATGACCGCATGCGCAAAAAGCGCCCCTGCATACTTTAGGTGAGTAAACGCTCGATTCTTAGATTTGTAGGTGAGCTTTTCTCCGCATCAGGCAAAAAACCGGTGAGCTTTCCTCCGCATCAGAGATTTGGCGGTGAACTTTTTTTCCGGTGAGCTTTCCTGCGGTGGTCTTATCTCCGGTGAGCTTTTCTCCGCCGCCCGTCCCCGCGACCGTACAGCGCGCACTACTATCGGGAGATTTCTCCTGTGGTCAAGCGTATACCGCACGAACGGATTGCGTTGATAACCAGCCCATTGAAATGAAGAACGCACAACGCCGTGACGTAGCCAGCCATTCAGGATCCCAAAACCTGTCGTACCCGAGACCACTGGGTCCTCTTCTGCCATCCACCTCTTTTTGTTGTTTGTTCTTATCTGCGGGATTCCACCCCGTTGACCACCACGCACTTCCTTGCCGCCTGAAAGTCGTCATTCATCGTTGTTTTGATTTTCCTTATTCCCTTTCCTCCTTTCCTTGTTCCCACTTTCATCGAAGCCTCCCTCCCCTCCCACCCCACCCCTTTTCCGGTGATCGGACAGGGAGTCAAGAGGTCTATATAGTGACAAGGTCCAAAAATTGATCTCTTCACACGTTGGAGCCCCTGACTCGTTAAAACACGAGTCAAGAGATGCAATGTGGACTAAGAAGGTCCAACGCGTCAAGAGAT